>QEOT01005469.1:86987-100786 GCA_003123785.1 Pterocarya stenoptera
GAAAGGGTCACTGTTTTCTACACCATCCTATGATGAGACAGAGAGACAAAAGGCATAAGAAGTGCAGCTACTGCAGTTGGTTTCATTAGAATTTAGAATCCATTGCTTCTTACAGTATGGAGTTACATCTTGGGTGGAGGTCAGGGAGACAAAAGTGAGTGGGCGTTATTGAACTAACTCAAATTGTGACCACTAAGCTGCATATTAAATAATAAGTACAGATGAAAAGCTTTCCTCCCAAACTTTTTTGATAAGTTCCCTCCCAAACAGTTCTCCCAGTTGATGAATTTTCTTACAGGTACTATAAAAAAAATTTCGATAACTAGTTTCCAGTTGATGACTGAAAAGCTACTTGCACCCTTTTTAGTTTCTGACCCTTTCTCTATTCCAGGACGTTCCATGAATATATGTTCATTTTTTTATTGGCACTGGGTGTCCAGAACAAATTCCCGACCAATTTCGGCGGTGCACAGGCCCTCGGAAAAGAGTTTATTCCAAGTGCACAGGTTAAATGTTCAATTATTCACTTTACAAAATGTGAAAGCATAATTATAGGACCTTTCTTTTGTACCTTTTTTTTTTTTTATAAGATTAAAATTTTATTGATAATAAAGGCATAGCCCAAGTACACAGGCTGTTCTTTTGTACCTATTTTGAAGAACAATGGAAAAGACACCAAATATAAGATGAATGTATTTTTATTTCCACATGAAAGTAATAAATGATATCCCTTTAAAAAGTTGTTTCTATTAAATCAAACAAACAAGGTGAGACATGCGTATTTATTAGCTTCATTACATGGGTCCATACAACCCAAAAACTGGCACAAGGGGAGAGAAGCGATTCCCAAAGGATTGCCCAAATCAGTGTTCATGTTTTCAGCAGACACGGCAGTTTCCAAACTCAACACACTAGACATGCATATGCACAAGCATGATAAAGCAACATACAGAGAGAGAAATGATTCCCAAAGTACCTCTGATGTTGATATAGCACCATTGAGATGGCAATAAGATGATGGATGGTCACAAGATGGATATTGTCCAAGTAACGATCCTGCAGTGGCCCCTGCCTCAAGAAACTCTGTAAGTACCAAGCCTGAGTTGTTAGCACACTGGGAACTCATTGAAGATGCTGATAATAGAGTCATTTCGATACCAGGTCCAGCTTGGCAACTAGAATTACTGCCATGGTAAACAATTGAAGGATTGCATCTCTTGGAAAGAAACTCCACACAAGTTTCATTCTTATTTTTCACTGGAAATTCAGAGGGCTCATCTTCATCACTGCAAGCAGCTGAAGAGACTTCTGGAGAACGACTTTTAAGGATATCATAGATTAACCTCTGTATGAGAGTACGCTTGAGGGAAGCCTCAGCAGGAGAAAACCAATTTGCATTAAGCTGAGAAAATAAATAAGTTTGCAATGTTAGCATCTAAAGAATAAAAAAAGGAAAGAGCATAATCGCTAGGTTTGAGTATAAAATCTCAAATTAAAGATGTTCAGTAAATGGGTTCATGGTGCTTGGGTTACAAAGAACAGAACAGTCGATTTAAACATGTCCAAACTTCTCCTTTTCTTCCACCAATATTAAAAAAAAGCTTAGCCTCTTTTCGTTTTTAGTGTGAAGTAGGTATTTCCATTGTATACGTCCTGTGTACTTGGGCTTTGCCTATTCATGGTAATAAAATTTCTTATAACTATAAAAAAAATATTGAAAAAAAGCTGTGCTTTGGTAGTTAGGATCAAAGAACCTTTATATGTTTGAGGCTTTCATTAATAAATGCCTATGACAAACTTGGAGCACTTGATTGTTTAGAATGGACTGAAACAAGGGAAGAAAGTTAAGATGTTCACGAGACTATGTTAAGCAGACTTACAAACTTGGAGGACTTGATTATTTTGAATGGACTGAAATTAACAGGAGCTTCAGTCAAAAAGAGCTCCAGATAGTGGAGCAGAAACAGACCACAGTCAAATGAATTCTCCTGCTGCGGCAGCTGACACACAATGAAATGGAATGGAAAAATGTCAGAAGAACAAGACTTCACACACCCGCCACAGGGAGAAAACAGAAAGAGTTAATAATGAATAATAGAAAATGCTAGCAAGAACAAGTTAAAACAGACTACACGGTAGGAAAGTAAAATAACAAAACATATCAAATAACAATGCATCTGCTTCATTTTTTTTCAGCTTGTAACCATCACCCAAATAGAGAGAGTTCTCTTATGTAACCAAACAGATAGTCATCTTCAGTAACTAAACAAATAAGAGTAGAATTGCAGATGAGGATGGATATTCTAATAAAAAATAATAATTGAAACTAAATAACTTTTTCAATCTAGCTTCAAGAAACTAAACCTCCCAACTCTTGCAAGTTGCAATATCTCGTTCAGGAAAAGAAGTGCAGTTAAACCATTTTTTTTTTTTTTTTTTATTAAGTAATAATTTTATTCAAAGAAATAGGCATAAACCCAAGTACACAGGACGTATACAAAGGAAACGCCTACAACTTCCAAAATTTAAAAAGAAACTAACACCAGAAAACTAAAACAAAAGCAGAAAATTATCCTCCATTACAAAAGCTTTAACCCAAGAACTCAAAGTACTCAAGAACAAATCCCTAAGCTCTCCCAATGAACGTTCTTTATCTTCGAAGCATCTCCCATTTCTTTCAAGCCAAATGCACCACATAAGACAAAGGGGAATCATCTTCCAAACTCTTGCCGCCTTTTTGCAGCCCTTCAAACCCTTCCACCCTACCAACAAATCCACCACATCTCTAGGCATTACCCAATTTAATCCTGTCCAACTCAAAACCTCATTCCACAAAAAACTTGTCACTTCACAGTGAAGAAAAAGGTGATTTACTGATTCTCGGTCCCGTTTACACAACACACCAATAAGCAATAAACAGACCTCTCCTTCTAAGATTATCAGTAGTCAATACTTTACCCAAAGATGCCACCCAACAGAAGAAAGCAACCTTAGAGGGAACTTTTACTTTCCAAATGCTTTTCCAAGGAAACTCACAACTACTAAGGCTTGACAAAATTCTGTAGTAAGTTGACAGTAAACTTAGTATTTCCAGCAGGAATCCACACCATACTATCCTCTCTTTCAAGCACCAACTTAGAACTGTAGAATTTATCCAGCAGAGCCTTAACCTCACCAACTTAAACCAAAAATATATACTTTTATGAGAAATGCTGTTTCCCAATATGACACATTTTAAGTGGCTTTTCATCTAATTGGATGGCATATGAAATCACCTAAAATGTGTGACAGTAGTACATGTGACTGGAAATCTAGGATGAAGTGTAGCATTGCTCTCTATTTATTTTACAAGTACTCAACAGAAATATTTATCATCTTCATACGAGCATCAGCATTAGACAGCCGGGGAGATCTAGATTTCTTGTCTATTCAGTTTTATAGTCTGACCAAGGAAAAAAATCTAAGTTTTTGGAATTTGATCCATTTGATGTATAACCCGAATACTTTTAAAACTCCAAATCTGACTGCAATGAAATTATGGAGAAAAAGTGATTGCTTGTAAAGACAATACCTCAAGTGAGACAAACCGCAAGTTGAGGAATTTGGATGAGACATCTTCCTGTGTCTCTTTTTGCCTTTCATTCCACTCCTCCCACAAATAACTGTCATTTCAAGGTTACAATAAGTATGCCAACAATTTGCAAGATGTCACTTCCAAAAAGGTACAACAAAAGTTTAAAATGACACAAAAGATAAACATGTATAAATTAGAAATATTAGAGTCATACGTCCAGCAAGGGAACAAAAGAGTGAGTGAAAAGGAGATAAAATGATTGATGAAAATCACAAGTTAAGCAATGTAGTTGTTACATTCAAAAACCCAAGTAAATTAAATGCCAGCAAAAGTATTCCAATCATCTAGAATAAGTCCAACTCAGCTTGCTGTCTCCATCCCAAATATGACTCTGAATCTCTGGGTGTTTTTCTCATATTAAATCAAATTCAGTCTGCTCATGGGTCATCCAATAAAAATTTTCTAAGCAGCAAAAAAAACACCAAACTTAGGAGGCAGTGGAGGAACACAGGTGACAATTAGCAGGTCTTGATATGAGAAACAGAAAACTTCTCACAAGCTCCTCTCTACTCTACACCACTATTATAAAGAAGAAGAAGAAGTTGAATTTACAAGTTACGACCATAAATGGATGTAATTGCCAATGCAAAGATTTATTTGATTAACAAAGAAACAAAATTCCTTAAATGATTTTCTGATCACAAAATTGGTCCCAGTCAAGTGAGCCAAGCAATGTTTTTCACCAATAAATTACCCATATCCCAGTACCAATCGGTCCCACAGTTTGTTGTTAAAAACGTTAGTGATTGAGCTGAAGGTTCAACACAACTTGCATCCAATCCATTTACTCTAAAAGAAACCCTTTATTTGCTAAATGTGTGCTCTTCTTTTAGAACAACTCAAATACACGAACACTTGTTGGTTTCAAAGAGTGATGTCACGAGCAAGCACAGTTGCACTTTTGACCATCTGATGGATAACATGAAAATATATTACATAAAAGTAAGATTTGCAGAAAACATTGAAGCAACTATACTCTCTGTCTCTCTCTCTCTCTCTCTCTCTCTCTGACCCACTGGGGGAAGAGGCGTGGAGCCGGCTTCTGCTAATCTCATAGGAGCCTTATCTATCTCTGCATGCAAAGTGATAAATCTAGAGCAATGTGGAAAGACATGAAAAGAGCTAGTGTTTCCAAACAATGACGCATATACTCCAAAATAACACGCCAAATCTGTCAGAAAAAACATGTATGCTTAAAAAAGTTCAAGGGATACCTTTGAACAAGATTTTTTATACCCGTATGACTTCCTTTGATAGAATCCATATGCAATATACACGGTACTTTAGGTGACTTTTCCAAGTTATCATCTGAAAGATGACAATAATAAATGGTAAGAAGATTAATAAAAAGAGGCAACCCAAACCCATTCCAAAAAACGTACCCTTTAATCTAGCCACTTCACCAGGATGACATATGACTATTAAGCTCCAATGTAGACTGGCGTCAGAATGCAGATATAGATCCTATCAGTGCTCAAATTTCATATAATCCTACTGTGATAAATAAAATAATTGTTCAGATTCCTTACTTAAAGTTTATAGGAATGAAGATGTAATCTTTCTCGAAGATATTAACTTTCCTCGTCCATTTACGAACACGTAGAAAAGCAGCCCTACCATCAGATGCACTTGTTGGGTCTTTGTCCATGTCAGCCAACTTCCGGAAGAAAAAACTATTAAAAAAGTGGAAATGGTGCTTATCCTCAGGTTGAATCTGATTCTTCAAATACCTGCCAACCAATTAAAATCTTAAAAAGTCAATGGCCTTTCAACAGATTCAAACTTTCCAAAGCATGATGAGCAAAGCTCCATAAGTAACTTAGCAATGCTAGCCAATGAAGTTTAATCATAACTGCCAACTGCATCAGCCTTGAAGAGAATAAACAATTGACAAACGGGAAAATTAAAAGATGCGCCCAATTATAAAGTAAGTTTCACTAGATCCAAAGAAGAAAACGATAGGTCAATAGTCAAAATTAAACGATAGTGTATGAATATGACTTACTTGATGTAAAAGTCAATGATTGTATCATTTATAAATGTCTCTGGCTGTAATAGATCAACATCTCTCTTACTGATGGAAACAGCATCGGAGTCCCCTTTTGGATATACAACCTCTTCAAAAGACTCGTCAAAACTGCATATAGAAGTGTCAATTATTCAGTACTAAACCACAACAACAGCACCAGAGCATATAATTGCTATATAGCATAAGTGGAACAAGAGCTACCCAGTGTGACAACACGGAATACTCGAACAAAAAACACCATTTCTCTACAAATAGTGGAGGAATGAAAGTTATTGTACAGATGCATACAAATTGACGCCATTATCTGATATAAAGGATATTCTAGAACTTCTACTAAGGGTAGCTTGATACCATACAAGCCTTTTCTCTCTGCTATACCTTTTACAGGAGATGCATAATAGATCCATCTGACAGTTATAAGGGGTTCCCCTTGTGTTCAGTATCTGTATTTTCTCATTTATTGACAATTTAATCAATCAGAAAGCGATATATGCGTGTTTCCTGCACAGTTTGACAGTTATAGAAGATACAAAAATGCATGCTTCTAAATAAACCAGAGAAAAAAAAATCCCTCTCTATTTCAAATCAATAAGATATCAGGCACGATATTTCAAAAAATGCAATAAGCTCAGCATATTCCATGATTCAAAAGGGCAAAAGTAAATGTGAAGGGATATAAAGAGAAAATAGGAACTCCTAAAAAACAGATGAAATCTGACAAAATTGCAGGACAATCAAAGAACATTGTAATACAACCAGCCAAATGCATCAAAGTTTACATATTCACAGTTCCATTTAAATGAGTAGAAACCTTTCACTCACTTGGGAAAATAGTGACTCTGTCCACGTAAATCATCACCAGCTATTCCCAGATCCGTACTACACAAAGAAGAAAAAGTTGTATCCCAAAATATTAGAGCAAGTGACCTAATACTAAAATTTAAATATTGCACTATTGCAACAGAAGAAACTGCAGCAACTTAATAAAAAGTCATCCTTTGAAAATATCTCCAGGAATTCATTGTCACAAAACAATGAAGAAGTCAGAATTTCCAGAACACTAGCAAGGCATCATGTCATTAGCATGAATCATCTAATGACTACACTGGAAACCCAAAAGAATGGGAGAAGGATACCGTTCTTGATTAAAAAACTCATCAGAAATGTCATTGCGGGATGCAAGACATTCAATGTTCAAAAAAGCATAGCATCCCTCAACTTTTTTTTTCCTTTTTTAATGACAAGTTAGCAAAGTCCAATATAGCATGACAGCTCTATCAAGCCTACATCTTATATGACTAACTGATTTTCACTCAAAACAAGAAACATTATTTAGCTATGAAAAATATAAGCAAAAATAATATATATTAATTAATTAAGGAAAACTTAAAAACTTACTCAACCATGACATCCCACACAGCTGAGTATTTCATATTCAAAGAGGTGATCACTTGTTGTTTGTGGGACCAATTAGGGTCAACAACTGCAATCTTCAACTCCTCAATGCCTAGAAATTGAGGTATATGGAGATTATCAGCAAAAGATAAAAATACTATCAGCTTAACACTCTTTAAGGCCTAACAAACATGAAGGCATAAAGCTATACCACTAAAGTTAAGAAAAAGAAAAGTAAACCCCATCCTATTCTAGACATTGGAGTTCAAACAGTTTTAAAAACCAAAATGAAGCAAAGGTTATGCCTCATAATAAGGTATTGTTAGCAAAATATGTATGTGCATATTTATATACATATAAATCCGAATAACAATACAAGCCTCGCTGATATCAATGATATAGGATACCCATAGGGCCAAAAGTAATCACTTAAAATCATACTATTACATATTCATTTTTTCAGTGACGTGTAACCTACCATGCCAGGGCTATTTGGCATTAGTTTCTTTAAGCTAGCAAAACATTTGAAGTGCTAATCAAACTAAATGAATCCAAATATGAACAAGAATGAGCATCAGTTTATGTAATTTATTTAAGTACACGGACCCGAAATGCGCTGATCTGCGTCCTCTACTATTCTGCGTATCTCTATAAAGACAGCTTCAACCTGAATAAAGACAACATGAGAAAGCATACAAAAATGAATATTAATTAGCAAAGATGCCTGCTAGGAATGTCAAAACTTACTCTTGGCATCCACTGGCACCGAATATCAATAAGATCATCAATTCCCCATTCAAAATCAAAGATATCTTCACTTCCATGTGGATTTGAACCACTGATTTTGATGCAATTGCATGAAAAAGTTAACAGGGCGGCTGTACAATAGATATCTCGATATATAACATAATCAGGACAAAGCACGACCTCCATATTTCTGTCATCCTGTGAATTGCATAAGAGGATAAGTCATGGTTCAAAAGTACTTCTCAGAACTAGAATAGAGATAATAGAGCAAAATGTACCACAAGTTAGCAAAAACTTGTGCTAAGAATTGTCTAGTAAGTTATATAGGTACCTGTAGAGAAGGTAATGATACTATTTGCAAACCTTCTATAAAATATATATACATACACAATAAACCAACATTAAGATCACCAATTCACTCTGAGATGCATCTATTTCATTTCCAAATTGAATCCAAGCATTATACCGTGAGCCAACAAGAACCCAAACTAGCTGCCAAGTATAAACCATGCATATGAGGCCCCCACTGAACCAAGTAACCAACGAATCCAGTGATTATAACGAGATTAGCATTAGTTGGTTGGCAGCATGGAATTAACAGTGGGAACTTTTATTCTCTCAATCAGTCATTAAAAGTCATACAAAAATATTGCAAATTTCCCAAAAGTGCAAAGGGGTTTCGAAAGCATTACATTATCTATGAAAAGTGGGCAGGGATGATATTGCAAAACTATTTGACATGGCCAAGCAACAATAATGCCCCTATACATGTTCAGAGTTTACACAGAGAACACTTTATGACCAAGTAATACTGAACAGTTAGTCCTTCAGATTTAAACAGAATCCCATTTAAACCTCGTGGAAGGTAAGATAAACTCTGCTCAATCTCTACGATATCATTCACAATACTTTTCAATCTATCAAAAGAAAAGATAATTACCATTTCCACATTGCCAAAGCAATGATCCGATGCGTAGCCGTTTAATGAAACTGAAATTATACAACAAATCCTACTTAGAAATTGGAGGTGATCCACATAAACGCAAAACACACAATGGATTATTAAGTACTGAGAATCCTCTGCGAAAATACCGCCATCATCAGCCATTTCAGAAGTAGGACTTGATGTAGTATTCCCATTCATGCTCTCATCAGCCTCTGAGACCACATCAACCGGCTCATTCTGTAAAAAGTCTAAACAATGTAAACATCACTTTTAATACTCATTTTTTGCATTCATGATTAATTAGTACAGATATAAGTTCCAAATTACACTGGATGGAGACTTCAAAAGGTCGTAATTTATCTGGCCTTTCCCTTGGGGGGAAGCTTCAAGGCTTGAATCTATTCTCTCCAGATCAGAATCTAAATTTCTGAAATTTTTAGTATCTAATATTGAAAAAGTTTGTTCATGATTAACAGAACTGGAATGCAGGACAGTATCCAACACAGAGAATTCTTCCTTTTGGGCAAAGTTCTCTTCCTCTGCACCCAAAGGGCAACATGAATCAGCGATGTCACAAGTATGGCCACAGTCAGTCGCATCAACATCTACACAGGGTACACAATCAACCTGCACAGCTGCAAACAATGAAACAAATGCAAAATTGCATATAATGTTCAATCAACTCAGATTGCAGCAAGCTTATATTAAAAAAAGAAAAAAAAGTTAAACAAATCCTAAACAGATGCATAATATGTAATAGTTAGCGCATGCGACTGAAAGTTTGTAAACTTAAACAATCTAATTAAATAATTTCCAGTCTGACCTAAATCAAAATAAACTGCCACCACAAAGTTTAAATGGCTATATTACAATAGCTAGTGCAGTCCAGCCTGCTGTCAACTTAACAGTAAAATCTTCACATTATAAATTTTATCGTTTGATTTAAAGTGAATCCCCCCCGCCCTCCCAAAAGACCAAAAATTATGAAGGAATAAGCGCACACGCCACCAATACCAAATAGAGCCTCCTTAGGCCTCTTGTTGAACTTACCTGTTATGCACTGTAGTGCGTGTAACAGTAGAATGTATAGAACACTATAGACCTCTGCTTGAAATTCAACTCAGAATGTGTTGAGCCCAGCCAATCAGAATCCATCGTGTGAATCCTTATACCCAGCTAATGGAAGAACTCGACAAATTTGGAGAACATTTTCAGAAATTATGAAAGAAAAATCAAAATCAATAGCATGGATCGAGCCTCTGGGAACTATCAACTCACATTTTGCACATAAATCACACTTCCTATATCTCCTGAAGAAAATGAGGAAGTGTCGCAGCCAAAACAAAGAATATCGCTAAACCACATGTGGCCAATTAGGTAAAGTCGATAATCACCATCAATGGAAACATGTTTAGTTTGTATTTTGATGAGAAAATCATATCGAAGCAGATTCCTAGATGAGAGATTCAGGAATCTTCTTTTTTATCGGTTAAAACCAAAGTAATATGAGAGATTCAGGACATTCACTATTGAAGACATCCAAACAACTAAATAACTAATAAATGCACCCTTGCGCTGTTTCACCCGCTATAGCATTCATACTCTACTGATATGGCGCAAATTAATCGCCAACATATATAGCAAAAATAAAAATTACAGAACGATCACAAAAAGCCGTTTTGCGGGTACTTCGACGTTTGGTTCCCAGGAAACTGCTGGAAAAAAGAAAAGCAAACTGAGGGAACTTTACCACACTCGAGAAACTCGTACTTCGTCATGGCATGATTGTCGAGATTAGGGTTTTTGAATTTTCCAAGGTATTTTCCTGATGCCAATTCAGGGAGCTCATCCTCTTCCTTGAAATCGAACACGTCGAAGGCTCTACGCGGAGAGCTCTTCATCACCAACTCGACCAAATCGGACTCGGAACTCGAGCGAGTCGGAGCGAGTCGGTTTGCGGGTATTTAGGGTTTGCGAAACTCGGGCAAGACTGGGAGGGGAGAGGAGGGAAGGGGAGAGAGAGAAGAAATTTTAAGGGGGTGAACGCGTGCGCCCTTATTTGCACGTGAGCGAACATCAGGGTGTAAGGCAGGGATCTACAATAAACCATAAAACCGATCGGGACTGATTCGGACAAAGTTTGAAACCGGCCGAAACGAGCGTAGAACCAGTCGGCCAACAGTTGAACTTGGCCAAAATTGATCTCCGGCAGTTTAGTCCCGATTTGATCTTAGACGGACCATTGAACCAACCGTACCAATCAAATGTTTTTTTTTTAATTATACATATATGAAATGAAACGGAATCGTTTTGAGACTCAATATTTGAAAAAAATATGTCAAACGGCACCGTTTCACTTTAGGATTTAAACACCCTACACCTTTTTCTCCCTCATTTCTTTCCTCTCACACCGCCCCCTCCTCTCTCTCTCACAACGCACGGTGCATCGCTCTCTCTTTCTCACACACACACGCCATGGCTTCACATGTAGCAACAGAGCCACCTCTGTCACCACCAAAGATGCCGATGAACCAACCGTAGTTACGCCGAAACCGATGTCGACAGTTCTCCCCCTTCACCGGCTAGTTTCGATTTTGGATCAAAACTGTACCGATACCTTCGGTTCTCACCCCTATTCGGAGTTACAAAATTACAAAGAAGAATACCAAAGTATGGAGGATACCGGTCTGGTTCGATCTGGTTTTGGATATATTTTAAAATCGAATCAATATATATCTATTTTTTAGATTTGAAAAACTGATACCGCACCAGTTACATCCCTAAACCGGTATTTTTTATTTTGCCAATTCTAATCCGATTCAATCTAATTTTTTCGATATATTATATAGTATATGAATGGGTAAAATACAGCAGGCTCAAAAATAGTTTCAAAGGCCCAACCCATCAAAAGGGCCATCATTATAAGACAAAATATGAGAGGAGGAGATGGGACAATAAGAGACTAGGGATGAGGGTGTCAGAAGCTATAGAGGTGTCAAGAGAAAATGGGAAAGGGAGACAGGGTCAAACACGCAAAGCAGACATCTCTCACCACTACCAAGGGGCAGGCAAGCAGAGGGTCAAATAAAATGACAGGGTGCCTACAGTTCTAGGAACTCTTTTACTTCCAATTTTTGGGTTTTCTTCAACCTGAAAACTCTAGAGAGAACCTCTTCTCCAACAAATAGATCTACAGCTTCTATTGTACAGTGAGAAATTAGAGGTTATGAAAGACTGTAAACAAGCTTATTATAGTGGAACCTCCCCTCCCCAAACCCCCATAGACGTAGGCTTAATGCCGACCCACATAAATTTATATGTTCATTTCTTCTTATTTTATCTGCATTTAAATATTGTTTATCACCATAGATTTACACACCGGCACAATACAACCGCACCGAATCACTGCCGATGACTGAACAAATTATCGATCGAGACCCAGCCCATCTTAGTGCATTCCAGGAATAGATCTCTCTTCCCTTTCAGATTGTGCATTTTTTTATGTTAACATAGTATATATAATATAATACATCATAATACCTAATAATTAGTGATAATATATTAATATTAATATAATTATTAATACGATAGACTATCGTGATAATATATAGTTATTTATATAGGATTTTAAAATTTAATATTATATTAATTAGTAATTTATCATATAATAAAAAATTATTTTATATATAATTATATATTATATAAAATATAAAAAATACATAAAAATATTTTATACAATATAAAAAAATTAAAATATATATGAATTGGTTCGATCTGGTTTGGTCCGATGTTAGAAAAAGAAAAACTAGAACAGGACTGATTTTGACCAATTTTGAGAAAAATGAAACTAGTACCATACCAAACCAAATCAGGTACCGGATCAAATCCACCGATTCAATCTGGTCCTATTTACCCATTCATTGGTTTTTTCACCTCTATACAAAAGTAATTCTACAAAGTGACGTGCTTTTATGTGATCTGTCAGATCTGTTTTACAATAAAAATAACTTTACAATCTAAAAACCATATAATGCCACATCAATTTGTGAGATTATTTTTGTATAATCACTTTATAGCAAGATTATTTCTCAATTGGAAATAAGGAGGAGCATATTAATTTGCATATAAAAAATTGGAAACATATATTCTCAAATTACTATAATATATCCTCTTTATAGAAAATATTCTAAAACCCCATTTAAGATGATTTTCATGCATTTGATTTGTCTACTTGTAATATTGAGCCAGTTATAATATAACTAAAAATGTTTTTTATTTTATTTTAAATCTTTTCATCTTGAAATATGTATTACTTTCTATTTAAATGATTTACATAAAAATAATTTAAACAATACCAGATTTATTAATATGATTAAAATTAATAAAAAATTTGTAAATAAAGAATAACACTCTTGTAGATATAAGACAAATGCAATATATCTTAATGAAGGGGTAGGTTGCAGTGACATTTTGTTAGGGAAAATGTAGACAAAGTGTACCTATTATTTGTATCCATTAGTTTTTTATTTTATTTTTTATTTTAGTGTTTACGTTTGTTTACTTTTTAGTTTTTTTTTTTTGTATTCTTTTAAACACACAAAATATATTTTTTAAAAATAAAAATAATAATTTAACACTATCTATACACTAAAGTGTGTGAGGTTCCACTGCAGAGTAAGAGCATTCCCAATAGTTTATGCATCTTATCCTTTAAAATACTTTACCAAAACCTACTTTTTCTAGTTTACATACTGACTTTACAATATACCATCCGTCAGTTTATCTATTTTTTCTTTATGTTATATTATTTAATAGTTTGTTGAAAAAAGGTACAAGAAGAAAGAAATTATTGTGGGAGGTAAAGTACATGAAAAGAGAATAAATAAATAAAATATTTTTACATTTGTGAACAGTTCATGCTAAATGTAGCTTAACACTGTAGCAAAATATAAAATAGAATTGAAAATAGATGATCAGTTGGAGGTACTTTTGAGCTACTTTTCTTCAAATTTTACATAAGAATGGGTTTTACAAAATCTATTGGGAGT
>QEOT01005472.1:0-26903 GCA_003123785.1 Pterocarya stenoptera
TGAACATGATAAGACCCTTATTTTATTTATTTATCTTTATTTATGACCAAAAAAATATTGTATATAAGAGTGGACACAACTCATGAACCAAAGCGAAATTAGTTGTTTGGGTTTAATATAAATGAGTAACCTTGGGTGTAATATTGATTTTATTATAAGTTAAAATATTAAAAATAATATTTTTAATAGGTATTCTTAAAGATTGTTTGAGAAACACATCTCATCGCATCTCTCATCCCATCTTATTTCATCTTATATCAAAATTTTTATAATTTTCTTTCCAAACATTACTTAAACACAAATATTTTTTAATTTCAAATTTTCAACTTCTTCATCTAATCATTTTACCTAATTATTACAACTTTCTCAAGCCTTCAAATAAAAAATAAATAAAAAATTCAACTTTTTTAAATCACAAAATAAAAATAATATTAAGAAACTATATTCTAATAATATTTTAAATTTATAATATTGTTATTCAACTTTTTTTTTCTACTTTTTCTCTCTACATGTGGAGGAGGGAAGTGTAAATTGATATCATTAATTACTCACAGAGACATATCAGTGGATGAGTACTAGATGAAAGGGAGAATTGTAGGTAGATTATTACTAGTTTCTATGGTCAGACAGAAGTGAGTAAGAAGAGAGGAAGTTGGGATTTGTTGAATCTCTTAGACCACCTGGTGACCAACTCTGGTGTGTCATAAGGAATTTCAATGAGATATCATCACAATGAGAGAAGTTAGGGGGAATGCCAAGGTGTGAGAATCAGATGGAAATGTTTCGTAGAGTTTTAGAGAACTGCAGCTTGTTTGATTTGGGATGGAAATGTTGCTTATATACTTGGAGTAACAACCATAGTGATGGCTCATTTACGAAAGAGAGGCTTGATTGAGTGGTAGCCAACTCCAACTAGTCAAAGTACTGTTCTATAAAGATTCAAGGGTAGAAATATTGGCAGCATATTGTTATGATCACAAGCCAATACTACTGCATTCGAGTAAGGGGTATAACAAGGTATTTGCACATAGAAGAAAGTTCAAGTATGAGAACAATTTGGTGCTTGAGGAAGACTGTGGAAAAGTAATAGAGGTTGAATGGAAGAAAGTGGTGCAAACTTCAAGTACAATGGGTTGTGTGCAGAAAAAACTATAATTTTGTAGTTCAGCATTGAGTAGATGGAGCAGACAGACCTTTAAGGGGAGGGAAATAGTGATAAAAGCTAAATCTGAGCAACTAAGACAACTGCAGCTGAATGAATACTCCACAAACATAGAGAAAATAAGAAATATAAGAAGAGAGTTGGGAATTATGCTAGAGCACGAAGATCTTAGATGGAGGCAGAGAGCAAAAATACATTGGTATCAGAAGGGGGATAGAAATATCAAATACTTCCATGCTTGTGCAACTGAAAGAAAGAGGAAAAACTACATAAAGCAGATCAGAAATGTTTCCAACAATGTGCAAACAGAAAGGGAAGAGACAGAAAAGGCTTTCAGAGACTATTTTGAAGGTATATTTTCTTCATCAGTTCTCTCAACTGAGGATATTGAAGCTATGTTAGAAGCCATAAAGACCAAAGTCACTGATTAGATGAATGAGGAACTGGGCAGTATTTTTACAACATAAGAGATAGAACAAGCTCTTAGTCAAATGTCCCATTTAAAGTCACCTGGGCCTGATGGAGTAGGGTATTATCAGCAGCATTGGAGTATTGTGAAGAATGAGGTGTGTTACAACACTTGATCTTTTAAATAATGGTATTATTACACTAACTCTGAATATTACCTATATTGCTCTGATCCCAAAGGTAAATAGCCTTGAGGTAGTGCAGGATTTTAGACCGATTAGTCTTTGTAACGTACTCTACAAAATAGTTTCAAAGACTATATCAAATAAACTAAAGAAAATACTACCTGACATAATAGCATGTACTCAAAGTGCATTTATACTAGGTAGGTTAATTTCAGATAAGATAATGGTAGCTTTTGAGGTTCTCCATACTATGAAGTCAAAACAGAAAAGTTCTGAGGATTGTATGGCATTGAAACTAGATATATCAAATGCGTATGATCATGTGAAATGAGATTATCTTAAGGCTTTCATGAGGAAGTTAGGGTTTAAGCAGAAATTGATTTCTTGATTATGTTGTGTGTTAAATCAGTAAAATATTCTGTGATTGTAAATGAAAATCCAAGTGAAGAGATATTTCCTAGTTGCGGTTTGAGATAGGGATTTAACAAAAGGGACTGATAAAAAGGGTGAAAGTAGTAAGGAAGGGTCCAAGAATAAATCATTTGCTATTTGCAGATGATTGCATTATTTTTTGTAGGGCTAGACAAGCTGATTAAAATAACTTACAAGAAGTACTTGAGATGTATGAAAGAGCATCAGGTAAAAAATTAAATAGAAACAAGACTTCTATTTTCTTTAGTACAAATATTGGTATAAGAGTTAAGGATTAGATTATAAATGCAGCTAGGGCAGTAGTGTGTGAAAATTATGAAAAATATTAGGGTTTGCCATCAATGGTTAGTAAATCTAAGTATAATACTTTTAGATGAATTAAATAAAGAATATGGAGAAAGATAAATAGTTGGAAAAATAACTATTTGTCTAAGGCTAGGAAAGAAGTTCTTATCAAGGTTGTTTTGCAAGCTATTCTTACTTCTACCATGAATATATTTAAACTTCCTAAGAGCACTAGTAGTGGGCTATCTAAAATCAAATTTTAGCTAAAGAATAACTAAAGTGCAAAATAAAGCGCAACATTGGACTGGCTAAATGTACAGTAAATTTAACTTCAGATGAAGAGGCTGACTAAATTTGTTGAGCCAAATGGAGATGGCCAAATATTACTTTTGACTAAAATATTATCTTTCCTGCTGCTTCTCACTCCCTCGTAGTAGAAAAAATCCAACGAATAAACCCAACTCGCTTCCTTCTCAAACCATTACAACACTTCTGGACTCAAAACGATCGCAAAAACAACATTTTTAAACACAGACCATCGCAACACTTCTTCTTCATTCTCATCTCAATTTGTCAAAATCTGTCAACTTATTCCCAAGTAAAGAAATTGTTAAGTTAATCATTCTCTGAAACAATATTTTAGTTTTTTTTTTTTTTGCTTGTTTTGTGAATCTGTCAACTTCTTCTTTATTATTATCTACTACTGTATTCTAAATCCTTGGTGTATGCTGTTTGTACATTGAGAGAACTCTGCTATTGATTACTTTTGGTTGGTGCAGTACCGTATGCACTTTCTTTGTGTTTGTGAAAATGCTCCATAGGATCATTGATTCTAATATACGCACTCAAAGATAAGTGAAACTTCAATGTTATAAGACTAGTAGTGTCTACTTTGCTGAAGGCTATAATGTCTATTGAGTTTTAATAATTCCGCAATTATAGAGTAATACAAAGATAATTAATTTCCTGCCGTTCTCAACCAATTTCTGTGACAATCTATCTTTGTGTAATGGTTTATTTTTCTTTTCGCATATAAATGCTTGAAATATAAAAAATCATTTTTTTTTTACTGAAAACAAATTAACCTTGGGCCTATATGAACCATTATACCAACAACTGAAACTTAAGAAATCTACTGATGTAATCTTTTATTTTTTACGAAAAGTATGGGTATAAATTACCAGCTATGAGGGTTTTGCTTTCTATCCAATTTTAGAGATGCGCCTAAGCTCTTGGGTTCTCTTCCTTATTTTGTTACAAAATACACAAAAAAATAAAATAAAAATAAAAATAAGCTTGTCAATGTGAAATGGAAAGGCAGAAAAAGGTACCTCTGGTGCAAATAGACGATTAGATAGAAAATAGGGAGCAGCATCAAACATCTATGGACAAGAAGATGAAATTTCCCTTATTCTGCATTTCCATGTGTTTGTTTTGATGCATTTCCATTTTATAAGACATTTTTTTAAGTTTTAAATTTTATCAATTCTCACATCTCTTGTTAGGAATGGATCCATCCACTCACCGTGATGCCTACTTCACAAATCTTCTAAAAAATAATGACTTTTTGATAAGTGCCACAACTGAGATTAATGGACAGCAACTCTCTCCACTCCCAGTTGAGATTATTGAGGTTGAACCGAGTGGACGAAAACCACAACGAGGTAATAATTTTACTAACGAGAAAGATTTGATGCTTGTGGAGGGATGGCTTGAAATTTCATTAGATGCGGTGCAAGGAAAAGATCAAAAGCACACAATGTTATGAAAAAAAATTCATAAATATTTTGAGGAAAACAAGAAATTTAACTCTTTACGTAACTACTCATCTTTAATTAATCGGTGATCAACAATTCAACAAGCGGTAAATAAGTTTTGTGGTTACTTGGCACAAGTTGAGGGAATGCTTTTAAGTGGTTTAAAGAGCAAGACAATGTATGTTCTCCACCTTTTATTTGTGATTTGTTGACATGCTAGTAATTTTTTAAAATAATTTATCCTATGGAGTAACCATGGTGCTTTATGTATGTAGATTGACAAAGCAAATGTCATGTTCCTAGAGTTAGAGAAGAAAACTTTTAACTTTGATCATTGTTGGTGGGTGTTGAGATTCCATCCAAAGTGGGTGAAACATATGAAAATAGTGAAACCGAAGAAAAAACCAAGTTCGAATGGTTCGACACCAAATTCAATAAATTTAGGCGAAGATGAGAATTTTCATGCCGCATCTTCAAATTTGGATCGACCAATTGGCCGTAAAGTAGAAAAAGAGAAACGAAAGAGAAAAGAAATGATGGAGTCCGATTCTCTCGTGGTACTAAATGAGATGAAAGAAATTAGAAAGAGTAAACTTGTACTTATGCAAGAAGCACGTGATCATGGCAATAAGATGTTGTGTCTTAGGCAAGAGGAATTGAGTCTTAGGCAGGAGGAAGTGAGTCTTAGGCAGGAAGAAGTGCGTATTCAGAAAGAGAATGTGTTACTTGAGCAGGAGAAGGTACAAAATGAAGAAAAGAAATAAGATAAAAAAATTATGGCGTTAAATACAAGTATCATGCCTCCAATGCTACAACAATACTCTCTTCAACGACAAATGGAAATACTTGCAAGTCGTGCTAGGAAAAACTAATTGAATATGTTTTTTTTATAGAGTAATGTTTTATTTGTGATTTGAACTTATGAGTGTTTTATGTTTGTTTTATTTGTGATTTGTTAATTATGTTTTATAAAGTAACGTTTACTTGATGTGCTATCTTCACATTTATGTTTGTTAGCTTCTTTAATACAACCATAGAACAAGACCATAAACTCTAATACAATTATAAACTCTAATACAATCATAGACTTTAATACAACCATAAACTCTAATACAATCATGGACTCTAACACAGCCATAGACTCTAATACAACCATAGACTCTACTACAATCATAGACTTTAAAGCATTATGAGGCACTATATTGTTGGCATAAGTGCTCGATGAGATCTGCTTGGAATTGACAATGGATTTTTCTATCCCTAAGAGCATGATGGCGTTGAATGAACTTGCTCAATTCAAGTGTAGGGCCAGTTGACACTGGCTCATGTGTGCTTTCTACCGACTGTTCATATTCAAACTCTTCTTCTTCATTGTCAGCTCGTTTATCTTCAATGATCATATTATGTAAAATTACGCATGCCATCATAATATCGTTGAGCGTTTCAATGTGAAAAAATCATGTAGGTCTACGAATTACAGCAAATCATGCTTGAAGCACACCAAAAGCACGCTCCACATCCTTCCTTGTGGACTCTTGGGTTGCAACAAAATATTTTTTCTTGTTTCCTTGGGGAGCTGAGATGGTCTTAACAAATGTTGCCAATTACGGATAAATGCCATCAGCAAGATAGTATCTCATTGCATAGTTATGACCATTAATAGTGTAATTAACAATCGGAGTAAGCCCTTGAGCAAGGTCAGAAAATATAAATGATCTATCAAGCATTTATATCATTTTGGGATCATGGTAATCCAAAAAAGACATGCCAAATCCATAGATCGTAAAAAGCCAATACTTCTAAAATAATTGTTGGTTCGTGGATATGACCAAAGTACATACCATGCCAAGCAGTTAGATAGTTCTTCCACTTCCAGTGCATACAATCAATGCTCCTTAACATACCTAGAAATCCACGTTTCTCACCAACTACAAGCAGTCTAGCAATGTCATCATTGTTAGGTTTCCTTAAGTACTCTTTAGAAAAAATTGAAACAACTGTTTTGACAAACATTTTTAGACTTCTTAATACGGTAATCTCTTCAATCTTCAAATATTCATCCATAAAATCAGCCGTGACACCATATGCAAGTATTCTCAGAGCAGCTGTTATTTTTTGAAGGGAAGAAAAATCAAGCCTTCTAGAATTATCTCGTCTTGGACAAAATAAGGTTCATGGGCTTCTATCGCAGCTTGGATATGAAGAAATAGAGAACAACTCATTCAAAACTTCCTTCGAAAATATTTGTAAAGATAGATTGGTGGATCAGCAAAATAGTCACGAAAAGGATTTTGGTGGGCTTACAATCGATCACGTTTTATGAATTTACGTGATTTTTTAGAAGAACCACGTGAGCTTGATCCTTCTTTTTCCAAAACAAGTTGTCTCGCTATCCCAAATTCTTCGTCAAAATCTGATCGATAAGTGTCATTTTGTGAAAAAGTGAACGATCCATTGAGAGGAAATGAAAAGAAAAGGTTTCACAATGACACTTGAGTTGAAGTGAATAAATTGTTGATGAAATGTTATGTTTTATAGTGGAAGAATATAATCATTGGAGAAATATAGCCGTTAGAAAATATAACCGTTGGAGAAATATACCTGTTAGAATATATAGCCATTGGAGAAATTCAAATTACAATTAGAATTAAAATAAATAAAAAGTTTAAATCAATATTTTAATAGAATAGTGAAAGATTTGTTGAGCCTGTTATTTGATGTCATGAAAAGTGACTAGCTAAAATTTGTAAAAGTAGATTTCTTAGTCAAATTTTGGCTAAAGTTTGTTGAGCCCACTACTAATGCTCAGAGACTTTCTAATGAGATTTCAGCTATGCTGGCACAGTTTTGGTGGGGAAATAAACAAGACAGGAAGGAAATTCATTGGAAGAGGTGAAATTATATGGGAAGGGCAAAGAGTAATGAAAGGCTAGAATTTAGAGATATAGAAAGTTTTAACTTGGCTTTGATAGCAAAACATAGTTTGAGATTTTTACATGATCTTACATCTTTAGTAGCAAGCATTTACAAAGAAAAATATTCTAGTAAGGAAAATATATTGACAGCCAAACTAGGCACTTCTCCATCATTAATTTGGAGAAGTGTGTGGATGGCTAAAGATATAATGAAAGATGGACTGATATGGCGTGTAGGAAATGGACAGCAAATCAAAATATGGGGACAAAAATAGTTGCCAAAGCCATCAACATACTATGTTCAATCTCCTGTAACTTCAATGGGGACGAATGCAAGAGTTAGTGACTTAATAATAGAAGAATTGAAGGTTTGGAATGAAGCTACTGTAAAAGAACATTTCAATTGTTATGAGGCTGAATTGATTTGCAGGTTACCTATTAGCAGTAGTGGATCAGAAGACAAGTTAAAATGGAACTTCAGTAAAGATGAAAAAATTTTCAGTTCGTAGTACATATCATGTGGCTCAAGACAGAAAAAGGAAGCTGTTGGGAGAAAACTCTACAACAAAAATATCATATGGAAGATGGAAGAAGATCTTGAACTTAAATGTTCCAGATGCAACAAAAAAATTTCTATGGAGAGCAGGTAATAAATCTCTTTCAACTAAATCTTTACTTTTTAAAAGGAAGATTAGTGATGTTGCAAACTGTCCTATTTGCTTAAGAGAAGAAGAAACCATAATACATGTGTTGTGGAAATGCCCAGCGACAAATGATGTATGGGCAGAGGCAAGGAGTGCATTGCAAAAATGGGTGGTGACTGGGGAGGATTTCATGGTGTTGTGAGATAATTTATGCCATTATTTAGATAAGGAAAAACTAGAGGAAATTGCATCTATACTCAGAAATATATGACATTGAAGAAATATAGTAGTTTTTTATGCCAATTTTATTAGTCCTTCATAGGTTATTAAAACTACTTTATCAACTTTAAAGGAATATAAGGAGGCACAAGGAAGTAAGAATGAAAACCAGTGTGGTGGGGACAAAAGGCAAGAGCAGCAACAGTGGAACAAGCCAACAGAAGGAACTCTTAAAGCCAATTTTGATGTAGCAATTGATGAAGCAAATCAGAAAGTGGGTGTGGGTGTTGTCATCAGGGACAGTGAAGGCAGACTTATGGCTTCATGCTGTGATCAACTTCAGATGGTGACTCAAGCAGTAGTTGCAGAAAGTATTGCTCTGAGGATAGTTGCTAAGCTGTGTTCTAAGTTGGGTTTCAACAGAGTCTTATTTGAAGGTGATGTACAAGTAGTAGTAAATGCTGTAAAAACTCTAGTAGAAAATTGGACATGGTATAGTCATATCATTGAGGATGTAAAAACTGTCTTTAAAACCATGTCTAACTGAAGTATAAGCTTTATTAGGGGAGAAGAAAATGAGGTAGCACACCAGTTGGCCAAACTGGCTTTATCTTTGATGGGTTTCATTGTTGGATAGAAAATGAACATGTGGATATAGGCAACAGAGTTGATAATGAGATGTTATGTATTGTTTGATTTTTCATGAATAAAAGCAGCTGTTTCATTCAAAACAAATAAAAATAATAAGATTTGATTTATAAATTCAAATTTTAATACTTATCTTTTAAATTAAATTATAATATGTAAATATTATGGTCTACGAGATTTGAGAATAGAATTTTTATTTTCAAATATATAAAAATAAAAATAAAATGGTAGCATGGATATAAAATTTCTCATATAAAAATAGATCATTTTTTTAATATATTTTTTATATCACTTAGAAGATTCAACTTAGATATGCTGTGCTTGACTGTTCAGACTGTCCGGTGGAGAAACAGTTCCTCTCGACCACGCAAAGTACACAGAAAAGGCAAAAAAGTACAACTATTGTATAATTTATTTTTCCGAAATTATTCAAAATACAATTATTATTTGTTTAGCTGAAACGTACGTTTAACTTTCACTAAAAGCATATAATTTGCGGGACGGACGTAATATTCTATGGAAATATGGCGCGCGTGAATAACGCGGCACGTGGAGAAGTCGAGTGCACTGATCTCTGACGCTTGCCTTAGTGTGTGCGCATCACGCTCTCCATTCCCTCTACTGACTCCAGTCCTAGCACCTCATCGTCTCGTATTCGAGTCTCGACACCTGGGGATGGGGGGTGCATTTCCAGGAGAGTGCGTTTAAACTCGGATCTTTCTTCCATTTTGTAAATTTATCTGGTTTTCCTGTAACGGTTCCTGGATACAGTGCATCAAGATCGTGTGGTTTTAAAATTTTGATGCTACGAATTCTCTCGCTTTAAAACACAGGCTTTTCAAATTGGACAAATCCCGTGCTTTACTTATCTTGTTTCATTTGGTCTCTTCACCATTGGAATTGTTTGAGTACTGTTGGAAGATATGGTTTTGCGCGGAGTCTGGTAGATTTCCTGTCGCTTTCTCTCGCGCTTGAGCAATTTGGAATTTAAGGCTTATCCGGAAGTTGTTTTCCTAGCGATTCTTGGAATCGGGATTGCTGTTTTCGAAGCAGTGAGGGCGGAGGACGTGAGACCAGTGAGCTCTGGAAAAACTGAAGCTGATGAATCTTCCTGCAGTTCTGGCATCTGGGTCTGGCACTGTTCCTTGTTCTCAGTGATGGGTTGCGTTTATTCGAGGGTTTGTATCGGCGAGGTTACTACTCCTAGAATCAAAGGTACCCAAAATGCGAACACGGGGGAGATCGGCGTGTTCTCTCCGGCCTCTTCCGACGACGGCGAAGGGGCCGAAATTAGGGACCAGTTCAACCAATTGGGCCACAACAGAGACCCCGAGTTGGGCGTCACCAGGCTCTCTAGGGTTTCGGCTCAGTTCCTACCGCCAGATGGGTCGAGAACCGTGAAGGTTCCCGCAGGGAACTACGAATTACGGTATTCCTTTTTGTCCCAAAGAGGGTATTACCCTGATGCTCTTGATAAGGCTAACCAGGACAGCTTTTGCATTCACACACCGTTTGGTACTAACCCGGATGACCATTTCTTCGGGGTCTTTGATGGCCATGGCGAATTCGGAGCTCAGTGTTCGCAGTTTGTGAAGCGAAAGTTATGTGAGAATTTGCTTCGTAACAGTAAATTTAATGTTGATGCTGTTGAGGCATGCCACGGTGCCTTTTTAACGACGAATTCGCAACTACATGCTGATAGTTTGGATGATAGTATGAGTGGAACCACTGCAATTACTGTACTTGTTCGCGGTAGGACTATATATGTAGCGAATTCTGGTGATTCCAGAGCCATTATTGCGGAGAGGAGAGGGAAGGATATTGCAGCCGTAGACCTTTCGATTGATCAGACGCCATTCCGAGCGGATGAGCTCGAAAGAGTTAGGCTTTGTGGTGCCAGGGTGCTTACACTGGATCAGATCGAGGGGTTGAAGAACCCGAATGTACAGTGTTGGGGCACTGAAGAAGGTGATGATGGCGATCCACCGAGATTGTGGGTGCCAAATGGGATGTATCCCGGCACGGCTTTTACACGCAGTATTGGTGATTCGATTGCTGAGTCAATTGGGGTTGTTGCTACCCCTGAAATTGTTGTTTTGGAGCTCACACCGGATCATCCTTTCTTAGTGCTTGCAAGCGATGGGGTATTCGAGTTTCTATCTAGCCAAACCGTGGTTGACATGGTATGACATCATGCTTATTTATGGCAATTCAGATTTATGTTCTATCAGAAATATATATATTTTTTATAAGTATGTTCGATCAGAAATATGTGTTGGTACTTAATCGGTTAATTGCAAGCGAAGAGCAATTTTTACCCTTTTTGGCCGTTTTGTTATGTTTTTGTTTCAACAAGAACAAATATATAAGGACATTTTCCGAATTTAGGGTCTTTTCTGTTGGAGATGTAATCGAATTCTGGAAGTGTTGTAAATATGGTTGAGAGGATTCAGTCATGAGGCTTGATTGGGGGGAAAAAAACCCCGAGAGTTAGAAGCAGCATATGCTATATTTTTATTTAGCAATAAAGACCTGGAAATTATGTGACATGCATGTAAATGGGTTAAGTATTGTTTCATGTATAATTCAGTAATTTTTAAACTCCACATGTATCTTTGTTGAATTGCTCATAAGCAGTTTCTCTACAAAAAATATTTATGTTGACCATAATAAACAAGCATGCATTTCTATTTTTAATCCTTAAAGCTGAAATGTGGTCATGCAAAAACTTCAACATATAAGAAGTTGACGCGGTGCCCAAAAAAATATTTAGCTTCTTTTTAGAGTCTTCTCCCACTAATACATTTTAAAAATGCTTTAAGATCTTACCTATCAAAAAAACAAAAAAAATGCTTTAAGATCTTATTCTCATAGATGAAAATAATTCATATCGCATGAGTTGAATTCATTTTTTTACTGATAAAAAATTTGGATTCAATTCCTCACCAGTGAGATGAGTAAAATAAGCATGACTTACCAATTGACCACATTAGCTTCTACCCGCCTTATGCATTTTAATGATCGCAACTTACACAATCAGCTATTTCTTTAGTACTATTGTTTACCCATAAAATGATGAGTTTATTTTTTCATTTTTCCTTTTCAAATCTCAATGTTGCATTACTTACATTTTCATGTCCAGAAACGGGGTACATTGTTAAATATCGTACCTATTCTATCTTCCAAATCTTGGTTGGCATAGCTCCTTACTTGGCCTCTACTTTTGCAGGTTACAAAATTTAAGGATCCCCGTGATGCTTGTGCTGCAATTGTTGCAGAATCTTATAGACTTTGGCTGCAGTATGAAACCCGTACAGATGATATTACCGTGATTGTTGTGCATATTAATGGGCTAACTGGTGTAAGTAGGCTTGTTGTTTGCAATATATTTTTTCATTTATTTTTGACAAAAAAAAGCATTTCCTTATGGGTACCAAGTGAACTTATATTCTTTTTTTTTTGACAGACTGCTGGTGGTCAATCAGCAACTCATGGTGCATTTTTACGACCCCCAGTTCCTCATGTTATAGAGATGACAGGATCAGAGTCTCCTTCGACCTTTAGCTGGAACTCTAAGAACCATCGTGTCAGGCATGATTTATCACGGGCACGTCTCCGTGCCATTGAAAGTTCCCTGGAGAATGGGCAAATTTGGGTTCCTCCGCCTCCGGCCCACAGGAAGACTTGGGAAGAAGAAGTAAACCTTTTCCATTTTGTGTGTGTGCGTGCACGTGTATGCGTAAACTGTGTATGGAACATAATAGTAGCATTAATATTCATAGAAGCAAATCAGTATGGGTGCTCAAGTGTTGCGTACTTGCATGACACAGGCACATATTGAACGGGCACTCCATGACCACTTCCTCTTCAGAAAACTTACTGACACCCAGTGTCATGTGTTGTTGGATTGTATGCAAAGAGTTGAGGTCGAGCCAGGGGAAGTTGTAGTTAAACAGGTCAGTTCTTTAGGCACTCTACTTCTCAAGACTTTTAGAGTTTGAAGCTCTTATGCACAATCCTGAAGTTGTTCACAAATTAGTAGTGGTGGATATGGATCAAAGGTTCCCAACAGCCAGCTATGCATATGGGTCAAAATAACAATATGAATGAAGTACTATTACTTTTTTACATGAAGATACGTGAATGTACAAATATCAAGAAATAATTAACCTTGAAACAACTGTAAACCTTTGTTGGATTTTCTGAAATTAACAAACAACTTATTATTTTTCATTGCATGCAAATGTTACAGTACATCCTGCATACAGAAATTGACCTTCAAAATGGTAAGCTGTATAAGGTGTCCTTGTGCATTGCATCAAATCTATGGGTGGGATTTGATTCACGACACTGAGCCCTGGCTTGAATTGCTTGGGGACTTGGTCAGAAAAATGGAGAGTGTATTCTAAATATAATTTTGGCTGGAGTTTTGGAATTATGCAGGAGTGTCATGATTATTACATTTTGCAGGGTGGTGAAGGTGACTGCTTTTATGTTGTTGGCACTGGGGAATTCGAGGTCTTGGCAACCCAGGTTCTCATTTTGGTTGCTTGATTAAACTCAATCTTAATTTTTGTAATTCCTTTGATTGATTCTTTAAGCATATTAAGATTATTTATTAGAATGGTTTTTATCTTGGGCAATGCAGTTAGATTTTTATGCCTCAATTGATATCTCATGGAGTGTAGTTCAGATGGATAAATTTTGTCTGTTCATAATTGCTTATTTTCGGTGAGTTCATGAAATTTTCTGCTCATTATTAGGAAGAACAAAATGGTGAGGTCCCAAGGGTTCTGCAGCGCTATACAGCTGAAAAGTTATCATCCTTCGGGGAGCTGGCTTTAATGTGAGTTCTTTCTCTATTACTGTTATACTCCTAAACCAAATTAAAGATATGATTTCTTCACAGAGACTCCAATTTCCTGGAGTTGGTGAATTGTTCTTGTCGATATAAAAACTGTAAGACATCATCCAAATTGGAAACCAACAAATTAAAATGACTTCAAAGTTCAAATCCATTTTATCATGACCAGTTTAATGTTTTAATGCCTATATGTGTGTGCCTTGGTGATGACTTATTATTTATTATCATTCTTATTGTTAGTTTTATTATTGTTACTACTACTTGTAAAAAAGTGTTGTATTGTTATTATTTGGAATTACAAACATCTTTTTTTTTTTTTTTTTTCTCTGAAATATGTCAAAATGGCCTTTTCTAGATTTGTTTATTGCTGTTGATCATAGTGGTATGTAATTATTGTGTTTTTTCGTTGCTATTTGTGACACAATAGGTATAACAAACCACTCCAGGCCTCTGTTCGTGCTGTGACAAGTGGAACTCTCTGGGCTTTAAAGAGAGAAGATTTTCGAGGAATTTTAATGTCAGAGTTCTCTAATTTGTCATCCTTGAAGTTGCTTCGATCAGTAGATCTTCTTTCAAGATTGACAATCTTACAGCTGAGTCACATTGCAGATTCCCTCTTTGAAGTTTCCTTCTCAGATGGGCAGACAATAGTTGACAAAGTAAAGTTGCTCTCTTAAAGAATAGACCCCTCTTCCTGTGTATATTTCTTTTCATATTCCCTCTGTATATTTCTTCTCATATTCCTTCAGCATCCATTTGCAGAATGAAGGTCTTTCTGCACTGTACATTATCCAGAAGGGACATGTGAGAATTACTTTTGATTCCGATTTATTGAGGAATCCAAATGTTTCCAGCCTCATGTCTGACAATCTAAAAGACAATGATAATCCCCAGAGCAGTCCAGAGCTCTCAGTAGAGAAAATAGAGGGAAGCTATTTTGGTGAATGGGCCCTTATTGGGGAATGTATAGGCTCCTTGAGAGCAGTTGCTATGGGCAATGTTGTATGTGCCCTTTTAACGAAGGAAAATTTTGATTTGGTTGTTGGCCCTCTAACCAAGCTTTCTGAGGATGAGCACAAGTACGTTGAAACCATGTTTTCACATCCAATCTTCCCTTTTAAATGTCACGGGTATACTTTGGAGTTAATTTGGCAAAACAATGACACTTCTTTTTCCTTTAAACTGATCGATACCAGCACAAGTGCTTCAGGTCCCTGATACTTCACATTTATATCATTTAGGTCAAGGAACTATTCCTCTGATTTTCCCAAGGACTTTGCCAAGAGTATTGATGTTTCAGCTTTTGCTAAAATTCAGCTCTCTGATTTGGTAAGGGGGGCCGTGATCTGCTCGAAACTAATATTGCCAAGAACTTACGTTTAAAGAAATCTACTTCTGAAATCATCTAATGGAATTTCCAATGTAGGAATGGAGGAAGTGTCTATGCTCCACTGATTGCAGTGAGATTGGGGTTGTACTGTTAAGAGACTCAGGTTGGCTTTGCCCTCTGCTATGATACGTTTTGTTTCCCGGATGGCATTAGGCTTTGATGCTTGTTTGCTTGGAAGGCCTATATGCTACTAAAATGTGCATGAAATTGAAATGACATGGATTCATGAATAAACATTTCCTCCCCACACTAGAAAATCATCCCAATGGTAGAATAAAAATGTGATATGGTGATCATAGGAGGATATATATGTTTGATGAATTGTTCTGTGTACTGATGAAATGATTTTGTATGATTCCAATTGACAATCAGAAAATCTGCTTAGTTTGAAGAGATTTTCAAAGCAGAAGGTCAAAGGTCTGGGAAAGGAAGCACAGGTCTTAAAAGAGAAAAACCTGATGAAGAGTTTGAGTCCTTCAGCTTGTGTACCTCAGGTTCTGTGTACTTGTGCCAATCAAGTTCATGCTGGCATACTTCTAAATACATGCCTTGCTTGCCCTTTGGCTTCCATACTTCACACCCCACTCAATGAACCATCTGCACTGTTCTTTGCTGCCTCTCTCATTTCTGCCTTAGAAAATCTACACAAGGTCTGATATCTAGATATTGTTTACTTTTCTCATTTTCTTGTTTTATTTATTATAATTTCTTTTCTCAAAATTTTTCTTGTATTTCAGAATGATGTTCTTTACAGAGGTGTGTCCCCTGATGTTTTAATGTTGGATCAAACAGGATATATACAGGTTGGTGCTGTATTATGTTTTATGCTGAATTTTCTTCATCGATATCTATATTCAAGTCATGTAACTGGCAAGGATTTAACTTTCTGTCACCTAGAAAGGGGTGAAATACATACATGGATAATAATATAAACTCTTTCTTGCTGTAATCTAGCTAGTGGACTTCAGATTTGGGAAGAAGTTACATGACGAGAGGACATTTACAATTTGTGGGATGGCAGATTCTTTAGCTCCAGAGATAGTCCAGGGAAAAGGCCATGGTTTACCTGCTGACTGGTAAAATTGCAAGTTGTACTTTGCTGTCATGTTCATCCTAAAAGACTTCTTTTATCATTAGATCTTTGTGAAGCATGTATGATAGTTATACATTTTCATGTTAATTCGTTAAAAAAATGTGAAATGTATTAATAACTTATATTCAGGGCTATTACCCCAACAAACAATGGACGTAGAGGTATCTGAACTTTAACTGTGGGGCAGTATTCTGCCATTAGGGGAGAAATTGGGATTGACTGAGAAAAGTAAGATCTGCTGTTTGAAACTTTTGGGATTTCGGCAGCACCCTTTACAAAACAAGATTAGCAAATTACTCATAGAATCTTTTTGAGTATTACAATTGTAACTATCCAAAGGATGATGTTGCATTGACACTCGAGAGGCATTGATAACATCTAGAACAATATTCAACTATTAACTCATCCAGTTCTTCAGCATCATCATGGTTCCTCGATTAGAAAGAGAATTCCTATTCACTTTCATGATAATGTCAGGAATTATTAGGAAGGATTTTATAGATGAAGTGGGACGTCAGAATACCTATTGCCATGTAAACAAAAGCTCAAGAGCAATCATTACACTTGCTGAGATTCTTCATTTTTAAAGCATGCATGGTAAGGTGGATACATATTATAGTACAGTGTTTTTTTGGGAGGATGTAATCTTTAATTGTAATTGGAATTACAGTCTTGACAGTTTTTCTTGTCTTCTCTTTGAAGGTATTTTTGGAACTGTCTGGAGCCCCCTTAATTGTTTGTATATGTGCAGGTGGGCGTTAGGAGTCTTGGTATATTTCATGCTACATGGTGAAATGCCATTTGGGTCATGGAGAGAAAGTGAGCTTGATACGTTTGCCAAGATTGCTAAAGGACAGCTAAATCTTTCAGAGAGTTTAAGCCCTGAAGCTGTTGATCTCCTTACCAAGGTATCATTGAAAGTATCTTGTTATTTACATTTCTCTGTCACTCCCTTGATTGTACTGGGTGGAAACGCTAGGGTTTTTTTACTTTCTCATATTCTGATAAATGATTTGTTCAGTTACTTGAAGTTGATGAAAACACAAGACTTGGAAGCCAAGGTCCTAATTCTGTCAAATGCCATCCGTGGTTTGATGGTATTGACTGGGAAGGGATTATGAATCGTAGCTTTCCTGTTCCTCAAGAGATCACCTCCCGAATAGCGCAACATTTAGAAGGTTATTCTGAGGAATGCAGTACTCTAGTTTCCTTTTCTCAGACTGTAGACGAACCCAACGTTCCTGAATGGCTTGATGACTGGTAGAAGAATGATCATCTTGGGTTTCAAATTCTTTAAACTTTTGTGATTGAAGTCCTACTTTCTCAAATGAGATTGACAGTCGCTTATTTGAAGGATTAGAATGCTGACATGCTGAGTTGATGGAGAAGATCAAGTTTCTTGTGTAAATTTGGTCACGCTCCCTTAAATATGTTTCATTTTGGTAATATCTTTTCATGATAGAATTGGTGGAATATTCCTTTAGGATGTTTGCTCTGCCACCTAATTGGCCATTTAACCAACTTGAAGGAGAGAGGTCAGTTAATAGATTGTTATTTATCACTTTTTTTTTTTTTTTTTGAAATTTCCCTAATGTAAATGCAGATATATGTAAATGAACGAGGTTTCCCTTCCCTTTTCACAATGAAATTCTAGCTTTTTAGCCAAAATCTTTCACTGTTGTTGATTTTTGATTTGATTTGGCTTGGGAGAGTGATATTATATTTTTCTTTCTTATTTTGTCTTTGTTGCATTCTTATTGTCGTTAATACATTGGATGTATACGCTTGTTCTAGCACTGAGCTTTGGAATTGGAAAGATTCAACAATTTGTGCCCTTTCACTGGCCTTCTCACTTTCTCTGATGTGTGGCGCTGTTAGTTTCTTGCTTAATTTGGAATTTCGAGTTCTTTGCATAACATTAAAATGGTATATGCATATATAAATATATATATATTTTTTGTAGTTGTCCATGAAAGCCCTAACCCCATCAACATAAATAGCATATATAATAAGCTCTGGAACCATGGCGGTGGCGGGTCACATCACAAGACTCTAACTTTAGCCGAGTTACATGTGGTGTTCCTCTTCTTTGGTTTCTTGGGGACAATTCAAAATAACCTCTGCTAAATGGGTTTCTTGAGAGGATAAGCAGGCAAAAAAAAATTGAAGAGTTGCATGAGCACCCGAGGCTCGTGTCTTGGCGCTTACTGCAGTAAGCCTGTATGGGACACAATGTGGAAATATATAAGTCCGGCCTTGAGCATTGTTGGCGAGGTTCCTATGATGTGCAGGCCGACCCTAGGGTATTTGTTTGATCTAAGCAAGTTATATTTTCATTATAATAACTTAATATAGGATACATGGGTAGGGGGTGGGGAACAAACACCCTCGACGAAGCAAGTACAGCACAAGAAAAAAAACGTAGGATTTTGCATTCCCACACGTCTTAGATAAACCAAGTGGGGAGCGGTCTTGTTTTGGGGTTGAAAAAAAATCCGATTTGGACTATTATGCCACGGTTGAGAATCGTGGCGAGGTTAAGGTTGCTGCATTGTGTTGTTCATAGTTGATTAATGGAGGTCTAGGTCCTCTTCCTCCTGATCTCTGGTTAGGAAAAGCAGAAAGGATAACAAGATCACTAGTGTTGGGAGGCTCATGTAAAGCTATTTCATTGTTGTTTCGACGAGTGTGATAAGTATGATCTGAGACTTGAGACAATTTATTCTATTGAAACGGCGCGTGTTGGCATATAACTAGCGGAATGGGGGAATCTTGGTATATTTCAGAGAGATCCGAAAACTTGTTGATCAAGAATATTTCTTTTTTGACTTTGAGATAAGCACATCACCAGTTGCATGAAACCTCAAAATCATATGATCCATCAATATTTGAACTTTACTCCAAAATTTAAATACCCTCCTACCAATAATGTAGGCTCCATGTCAGCAGCGGACCTACTGATAATTAATTAAATTATTAAACCATAATGTTAATTATCAAACACTGAATTAAGACAATAAAATGTGGTGAGTCAAAGTACAGTTTTAAACTATCTGCATAACATATAACCCCAAATGGCATCTTCTCTTCTTTTTAAATTTATTAATAGAAATGAATGGCAAAGACTAAGGCTTTTGGAGAATAAAAAATTAGCAGAAACCAATATTATTATGAAGCATGAGCGACAAATCAATATGTATTTTAAGATCCAATATGGATTCCTTCTTCATTCGAGACAAACAAAGTGGTCTGAGCTCTGATAATGTTCTAATTTTTAATGAAAAACATTATCTAAAACTCATGCTTCAAATGATTCAAAAAATAATAATCATGTATTCACGGGGGTTATATTTACAGCACTACTACTTTTTCTGATCGCTCTAAAAACAAACTCGGTTGGTGTGAAGTCGAATATCATAAAAGACGCAAGTGCGTTTTGAAGTCATGAATTGACATTTCATGATAGCTGACATCGAAAAGAAAACTGCGTGGAGTTTGATGGGTATATCAACAAGATTATCATTTGGAATAATCTATTTATTTAGCAATATTAGATAAAGTCTTAAATTATACAAATCTCATGTTATGTTTTTGGAAAAGAGCGATGTTACTTTACCGTCAAAATAGCACCGCTCGTTTATACTGTTAGTTGTTTTTGTAATTTTTATTTTTTATTTTTCTATTCACATTTTTTTAATATATTTAATTATTTTTAAAAAATTAAAAAAAAGACACCAATACACTTAAAATCATTTCCTTCATCTTTAAGTAAAAACAAAAAACAAAAATCATTGAGGGGTCAAATGGAGCGGTAACTATTGAGCCGCATAGTAGTTTTTTTCTTTTGAAAAAATTTGGGATCCACAGTTAAAAAAAAAAAAAAAAATTCATGTGAGTCCTAAATTTATCCACTTTTTTCAAATGGAGTGCGTGAGAGTTATACAACTTAAAACTGCAAGTATAATTTTTCCTTTTTAAACAATGAAACAAAGAAAATGAAATAAAAGGTGTACTAATATATACAAGTAGCATGTTTGCGAGATTCCGGGGATGTGCATTTCGGTTAGCCAACAAGTATGCATGATTGGGCGGTGTCACGAGTAGTTTTTGTTTGTACAATATTGTCTAGCAAAAGAACAAAAGGTCAACATTTTGCATGTTACAGAGTGGTGGAGAGTTCTAAGCAATGGGTCTTGCAATTGCTTCAGTTCCAGTTTAAGGTTATGGTGATCATCTGATTCTTTGGGATAGAATATCTTTCCAAAAGTTGCTTCATGCATGGAACCAGGGTGTCAATCACTTAAGATACTCTCCAATCATGTGAATGTATTATATGGTTCAATGCAGAGAAAGATAAAAAAAAAAAAAAAAACTCATATGAGTCTATATTACTCGAAAATCCTACACGGACAAAATAGGATATTGAGCTGAGTTGAGTTTTTTTATGAATAGTAGTAAGTTAAAATACTGGACTAGGTTTTGTGGAGCCCATCTAAGATAAGTTTAGATGTGTTTGGATGTTAAGATGAGTTTATATATATATTTACGGGAAGTTGAAAAAGGTTGTGAGTCCCACGTGTAAATAGGTGTTTAGATGTTAGACTCAGCTTAAAATTAGATTGAATTGAATTGATCTCAATTCAGTCTATGTTCCAAATTGGAATAGTATCCATACAATTGTAGGTTCCACCTGACATGTTTATCTCGCTCTGTAATTTGATCATTCAATTCGATCAAACAATTAGATAGGATATTGATCTTTATTGTGCTTTCTTCTGGCATAAGTTCCCTTCTTCATAATGTAAAAAAGTTTGTTTCTCAAAACAAAAGCAAAACAAGTGCAGAGGTACTGAACCTTGATGAATAAATTGGCTTTTTACTTTCATTTTTTTGAGATCAAAATCTCCCTACAACATCATAAACTGAAAACAATGTAATGAGACCATGTGAAACCATAGAAATAACATAAATGAAAAATGAAAGGTATATATGTTCCCTTTGAACTTAACATTAGTCTTTGCTTTCTCAAAATACTAACTAAAATCTACATGAAAACTGTATCCATGATCAATTCAAGCTGACTTCTATCTCCATTAAATGTCAGCGAAATTCAAGAACTATGGACTATGCAACAGTGATGGAAAAGACATTCTTTGTAGAGATAAATATATGTATCAATCTGATTTTTTATACATCTAATGCTGCAGAGGTGTGTGTGTTCTGAGAATCTTGAGACCTTCTTTCTCTGTTGGCATACCATTGAACTGTTCCTCTGGCAATTGGAAACCAAAGCCGCCTCAATCTTTCCTCTTTCACATCATTTCCAACCAAAGAAGACTCCCCGTTGATTCTGTTCTTCATACCCGAATCTCCATGTCTCGAAACGGCAGTGATTTCTGACATTGATCTTCTCTCGCCCGGATTCATATACCTTGATGTCTGACTTAATTTCAATGTGGCATCTGATGTAGAAGCAAGTCCTGGAAATGAAATTGGACTGGTTTTGTTCAGTGTGCTAACCTTGCTATCAAACGATCTCTTCATCTCCATCTCTTCCTTTATCTTCACAATCTGCTCGTTTTCTACTGCTCCTGCTATGGAGACCGACTGAACATTATTCGAATCCAAAGAAGAGAACCTGTTGCTTGACGTAGCGTTAAGCATCTCGGAATTCAAGAACATCATGTCTGAAGAACTCACGCTGCTCCACCGGTTCTTGAAAACAAAATCAGATGCAATGATCTTGTGATTATGTTTATGCAAGACTCCATGTGCCTCTTCATCATCTCCGGCTTCTTCTTCTTGCATCAAAGATTTCTCTTCCTTGTCAACCTTTCCCGCTTTTCGAAAGCTACTTCCAAGACTGAATCTTGAAGACCCACGACGATCTTCTTCTCTCTGGACAAAGAGCTCTATGTTTGAGTCACCTCTCATCTCCGACTGGTCCATCAATCTCATGCTATTTGTGTATGTAAAAATTGTTGGGTCCTCAGCGCTGACCCTGAGCCTGCAAAGAGGACAGCTTGAGTGCTTTTCAAGCCAATTGTCGATGCAGTCAATGTGAAAGGCATGCTTGCACTTGGGCAGCAGCCGGAGGATTTCGATATCTTCGAACTTGGAAAGGCATACTGCACATTCAAGTCCTTCCTTTGACCCCTTAAGAGAAGAGAATCTGAAGAAAGGAAGTGACTCGATCACCGTCTTGTCGATCCCGGAAAATCGAGAGCTTGATGGGATAAATCCCAAGTGTTGTGTATTGCCATGAACGGAAGCTCTGCTGTGACAGAATTTTGCATAGACAAGGAGAAGGATTGTCAATGAGAACATGACCAAGAGGATCCCCAAGACAACAGCAAGACTAGGTTGAAAACTTTGTGATTCATCCCCTAAGTCGGAGGAAGTTTGTGCTTTGACATGGAAGAACATGAAATGCAGATGCAAAACGAGAAAACTCAATCGAATCATGGCCGCCTGGTTCTGTCGAGTTATCAAGACTTTCTCAGAATTCTAGAGCTCTCCGGCAAGCATTCTTCTGGAAAAATGTGAAATACTAATTGTTTGTGCAGGTAACTTTGTAATTTATATGAATAGTCTGAGAGCATGGGGTTGTTACTTTTCCCAAAAGGCAATCCTTCTGATTTGCCAAAATTTCCTTGGTTTCTTCATAGGCATTTCTCATGGGCCATGAGAAATGTTTAATTTATAATCTTTAGATCTTAGCTTAAGTATTAAATGTTTTGAGATGTGGTAGCGATGAGAATGTGGAGAAGCTTACAGTTTTAAACAAAGAAACATTGGCCAATGACTTGGTCTGTGTTCTGCAGAGGGTGAGAATAAAACTTCTCTTTTCTGATTTCTATAAACTAAACCAATCTGACATCATTAGACCTACAAAATATCAAGTTTACAAACGTAATTAAAAATCAAAAATCATCTGACATCATTGGAGTGCTACGAAATTGATCTTAATGCATGCAGTCAAGTTGAACTGTTCATCAGAGATATGGATGACCATGCTGCATATATAAGCGCTGACGCATTTGATCACACGCCGCCTCTGGCTTTAAATTTTGAAACTTTGGTTCAAAACAGACCTGATGATGGCTGATGCAATGAGTGACTGTTCACTTATTTTCTTTTATTTGGTTTCTTGAGTTAATTGCATTTTCCTCCATGAATTACTGTCCAATTCTTTTATTCACATCCACGATTTTTGGTTCAGACTCCAATTCCCTCTGATCAATGAAAAATTAACATCATCTTTAGTAAAAATATATGCATAAAAACCAAGGTATCCTTTATATAGTTACATGCGTGTGTGTATGTATATTCAATTAAACTGAAGGAGAACATGAAAGTATTATTGGATGTAAGTTGTAAAATAGTTGGCATGCATTAAAATACCCACAAGAAAGTCAATGGGGTTGGATCTAATTCTTCTATACCTGAACTGTAGCTGATTATCTCAGTGTATAGGTCATGGTCCAAGCGCTTATGTAAGTTAGTTCCGTTTGGATAAATAGAATATCTCAATATATATATATATATATAAGAATATTAATGAAATTGTATGAATTACGATGTTTTATTGAGTTTTCAAAAAAAAAGAGAAAAAGTTGAATAAAAATATTATAAAGTTAAAAAAATATTTGAATATTATTTTTATTTTGAAATTTAAAAAAGTAGTATTGTTTTTCGTGTTTTATTTGAGAGTTTGAAAAAGTTATAATGATTACATGAAAAAATTGAAGATTTAAAATTGAGAAGTATCTTGTGTTTGCGTGATGTTTAGGAAGGAAATATCTGATAAGAATTGTGTTGCCAAATAGAGCCTTAATTTGCTAAAATGCTAAAAAAACAAATTATTCTATCTAACTAAATCACCACTTCAAGTTAATTTCCCAAATCAAGGATGAGAATTTTGACAAAAAAGATAAATATGTGAATGAAAAGAGACAAAGATATATATATATAAATATATATATATATATATATAATGGGGGTGGAGTTGCTTTCCATGATCTCTAAAAATTATAGGAATTAAGAGAGGGGGGGTCCTAGCTAGCTTGGCCCTAGATTTGAGCCTTCACACAATTCAAGTTGATATTAGGATTGGAAGTGGATAGAGTTTGTAGATCTAAAGTATATCAAACTACCAAACTTGTACTCCATAAGAGACTTTTAGTGAGATTCTTTCTCATATATCAAAATAAAACCTAATAAAGCCTAACTCCTACTAACCGTGTATGGCTCATATCTATGAACATCATGTACACGTGTCTAATACATACATAGATACATAAATTCTGTGTTTCTTATGATCTATCTATATTTCTTTCTGAAATAGCTAATCAAAAGCCATTTTATCTATTATGGTTAATAATTCTTTTAAGTATACTTTATATTAGCTTATCTTTTATTTTTCTATATCATTTCAAGATTATTATTATTATTTATTTATTTTAAAAAATAATGTGATTGTGAAAAGTGTATATATATATATAAGACAAATATATTGTGAATATTCTTTACCGAGGCTGATTAAGACCATTTTTTTAGCCTTTGTTAACCATTTTGCATTTGTATGTAAAACGTCGGGCCTTGTTTCAGAAGACAAACCATCTCAAAATTTCTCAAAATTTATTTTCTAAATATCATTAAATATAAATATTTTTTAATTTCAAATTTTCAAAATTTTCATATAATAGTTATCTAATCATTATAATTTTCTTAAACTTCCAAACAAAACACTAAAAATCTATTCTACTATTTTAAATTTCAAAACAAAAATAATATTAGAAAAATAATATTATAACAATATTATAATTTTATAATAATTTTATTCAACTTTTTTTTTTCTCAAAATCTAATAAAACATCTAAATTCAAAAAATTTCACTACTATTCAAAAACTATTTTATTACTATTTATAAATCGAAAATGATACTTGGCCCCTTCAAACTTACCGCTCAAGTATTTTAATTTTTTTTTCTTAATAGTTAATGAAGTGATTATTAGTGAAGTTGCGTATTTGTTTCTTAATAATTAAGAATATTAAGAAAATGTTTTAAAAAATGAAAAAAAAAAATTAAATGCACTAAGGAACATGCCAAACAGTACATAGTAAACGCCCTCCTAACATTAATTTTTACAAATTTCTCATCTCATATCATATCATTCCCCAAATGAAATAAACCGTCATGATTGCTCTAACAATTCCAAACAATCCATAAAAAGGAAATAGAATAATGCTAGTATGTCCTCTCATTGCGCCTTATCATTTTAACCGCTCATTGCATTTATTTTATTTTTTTTTACTTACTAATTCAGGAAATGATTATTAGTGTATTGAAATATTTTTTTATTTTTTAAAAATGTGTTAAAATATTAAAAAAATAAAATAAAAAATATTTGAATGCTGCGGCGGCCTAGCAGCACTCAAGGAAATATAGGTAGGAGGAAAAACCCTGGCTAGAAATTAAAAAGGGTAATCTAGGAGCTCAATGTCGTGTGGACAATAAATAACGGTCTTTAAGTGTTGATGTGAGGTACTTGCAAAACAAGCAAAGCTTTTGCATGCAGAAGTAAAAGGTCAAGAATTTTGACAAATTTGCTGTTTGTTAATTATTTTTGATAGTTTAAGATATAATAATAAAATGTCAACTTCAATAATTTGAAGGGAAATCATGTTTAAGCATATAATAATTAGGTATATTATATATATATATATATACACACACATTTCTCAGCACATGAAAACCAAGATGTAAAGAATAAACAGAAAACCGGCCGTGTTTCTTGAAGATGCACATGAGGAATGAAGAAATTGCTGTTAATAATTTAAACATGACAGATAGTATGTAGATACGTGACCAATACGAAAAATGTAAGTTGTCAGTATCAGGCTTGTTTTTTGACACCTGTATTGTTTCAACTTCTTCTTCACCCCCTACAAATTCATTCCTTTTGAGTTAAAGGAGCTTCACTTCATATTAAAAAATTTTTTAAAAAAAAAGGGCGAAAATCATATCCTTTTTTTTCATAATTTAAATCTTTTGATTTTCCTTTTTATATACAATATAAATGTATATTTTAAAAATAAAATTAATCACTCTCTTAAAATCGCGGAAAATGTTAGTCAAAAGCCACTCCCATCTCTAGCATAGAGTATTTTTTTTTATGCTATTTATTTTTCATTTATTATAATATTACTCAAAATCTAGACACTTGTTTTGAAAGAGAAGATAAACGAGTAATACTACGTACAGTCTTAAAGTATCTAAGTGTTATGCAATCGTTTTGTAAAAAAATAGAACCCACTATTGAAAAATTAATTTTTTTTTTATGTGGATCCCATATTTATTTTTTTTTTAAAGTGATTGTGGTGCGTATTCACAACTGTAACTATCATTTCTCTAAACAATTAATTGAGGTACTGTCCTCTTTTATGTTTTTGAGAAAAAAAAAAGTTTGAACATTCAAGGAGTACTTCTGTTTTTAATTTTTGGTAATGCTAGAAAAGTGACAAATATTTCACACACAAGCTCGTCCATATGCTAATGTTCTTGGATATGTAGGAGAGGAATATATATGTAGTGTTTGTCTTCTTGCAACTTGTATGTAACTGTGGCCTGTGCTCCATGTAAGAGGGAAGGCAGTACTTGCTTGGCATCTACCACCAAAAGTCGGCTCCAAAAAAATAAATGGATGCAGCCGATCTACAATCTATACGTGCGCACCACCATTTTAGGTCATAACTGCAATGGTTTTTTGAATTTGCTGCGTTTGGATGTTGAATTGAGTTGAGTTGAGTTTTTTATAAATAATAATGAGTTGAGTAATGGAGAGAGTTATGTGAGATCCATCTAAACTGAGTTAAAAGTGTATTTAGATGTTAAGATG
>QEOT01005473.1:13918-46476 GCA_003123785.1 Pterocarya stenoptera
CCTAAAAAAGTTTCTAGCTAAGCAGATCAAGACAAATGAGGGTTCGAGCCCAGTAACAGAGGAATTAGGAAGCTATCAACTGTGGAAATGAGTTACAACAAACCCCAAGGATTTGATGATATTTCAATTCGTATTTCCGAAGAAGGAAAGAACCAAGCTCGTATAGAGGCAGTAGGTCTTCATGATCAATAAATACCACTCACTTGCATGTGATTTTGATTCCAGGATTGTATTTTTATTTTATAAGTAACGAGAAAGGATTTATGCTCTGAGATATTGATAACAATATCCCCTTAACCATTGGAGATGGCGCAACTCTTTCCATGGAAAAATGAAAGCTTTTCGTGGGCGTCCGGCAATTGTTTACATGTTCTCTCTCTCTTTTTAAATTGCCCCGCCACGTCGGCAATGGTGCGCAAAATGGACTACAAATAGCGAAACTGTATACATATATATGAATATATATATGTATAGGTAATGGATAGTTATATTGTAAAAAAATATATACTGATTATCCCCTACAACACACTAATAGATGATTTGTTATTTTTATCATTTTATTTAAATACATACATATTGATGTGTAAATATATGTGTTTAAATAGAAAAATAAAAATGATAAATCACATACTAACGTGTAGTGCGTGGATACTCTTAGTGCATTTGTTTTTTTATTATTTTCTTTTAAGTAATTTTTTAATATATTTAATCATTAAGAAAAAATTTTAAAAATATACAATTTTACTAATAATCATTTTCTTAATCATCAAGTAAAAGAAAAGTTTTTTAAAAATTAAAAAATTAAAAAGAATAGTAGAAGGGTAATAGAAGAATAATTATTCTTGATTAAATAGCATTTCTCTTATTCTAAAATGATTAAAAGGGGAGTAGTAAAAAAGGAGCATCAAGCATGGTTCGGAAGGAACACTATAAAATTTGAGAGAAATAATCGTGTTGGGTCAGAGATTTTGTGAGTCCAACTTGAGTAAAACTGCTAGAAAACCAATTTCTGGCCCATATGGAAAACATGGGTCAGAGCTATTGTGGGTCAATGTTTGGGGACCATCTGAACACGAGAAAACTAATAAAAACCCAAATGGTAAACGCAAAGGGTCGAAGACCAAAAATTAGGCCCACAAAAAGTTGGAGATTTTGATTTTGATTTTTTATTTTTTTGAGAAATAGACTATGAATTTGGACGTACATTGGACGTTGTTTTATTAGAATCAAGGTGGTGGATATACTCGACGACGCAAAAAGCAGTCCGAAGAGCATGTGCGTTGGTTTCAACTTTTTGGACTTTGGGAAACGTCGTCCCGTGACCATTCGCTCATGCTGACTCCGCACCTCAAAATGTTCTGAACAGCTTTCATTAATAATAAGAAAATTATTGTCATTCTCCACGCCCGCCCACCGGGCCCACCCACTGCCACCACCCTTCTCCCCCTTTTTCTTTAGGTTCCTAGATCAACATGTAACATAACTACCCTTTGCTCGAAAATTACTAAATATACCAAGCTAATTATTTCCGTCCCTTGTTTCTATTTTAAAACTAATTTTCTAATTTTTAATTTTTTTCTGAAAATATTTAAGAAACAATAGTATTATATGGATAAGTTTTGCATTTTTTATAAAATATTATTAAAAAATAATTTTTTTTATATAGAGCATTGCTATGTATAAACCTACACACCACATACCAATGTATTTTTTATTTTTTTAAATTTTTTTAAAATTTTTTTAAAATTTTACTCTTATTAAAATATTTATATTTTTTTATTTATCATCCATATAATACATATTTAATAAGAAAAAAAATAAAAAAAATTACAATGTATAGTATATAGACTGATGTAAAGATTAATTTTTTTATTTATATATCTATATTTTAATAAATATAATATATGAATATCGTGCAGAAAATTTTTTAATTTAATAAGAAAAAAATTTAACCACGGCTGGATAAAATGGCTGTTAATTGTTTTCCTTTCTGTTTATCAGCAAAAACAAGGACAAACGCGTATTTTTATTTGTTACTGCCCAAATCTGGCAAATCATTGTCCGAATCCTTTCGAATCTATAATAATCTAAGAGCAGTAACGTACGGTCTTGGCTCGAACCTGCAAAAAGCTGCATGGCCGTTTCTTCCTTTTAAATGCAAGCTCCGAACCCTAATTTTCTCTACCACCTCAACTTTAGTCGTTCCCCTTTCGACTCGGCCACCGACCCTCTCACTCTCACTTGTCCTCACTCCCAAGCACCAAGGTATAAGATGCTATGGCTCTTTTTTATTCAGTATGTAAATTTTCAATTCTGTCTGGATGCTTGGAAAATCTCGGAGGAATTGCATGTGTTGCCTTGGCTTTTGGTAAAGAATGAACCTAACCTCACTTAAGAAACAATTTCTTTTATAGGTCACTTAAAAGAAACATATATTATCTACTAGACAGATTTACTGTAATTTGAGATTAGCCGTCGGCGAAGCTATATTTTTAGTCTGTTTTTTTTGGGGTACAGTTGTTGTTAGAAGTTAGAAATTACTGAGGTTGTTGGAGATAGAGATGATATTTTTAAATGCCAAAAAAAGTGGGAGAGAATTTTTTTAATTCATTTCCCCGAAGGATCTCATGTCATTTGCTTTGTGATTTACAGTGTCCCCCCTCTGGAAGGTTGAAATATAAATATAAATGCACTTCCACATAAACTGCTTAATTGATCTATTTACCAAGCTATGGATTGGAAAACTTTTTTGGGGACATTACCAGGTTGCACAGAGCCCTGTTAACATGCCTTGTCGTCTAGACTTGTAACGTCTTTTCTGGGGTCTGCTAGATAATTAGTGCCTGTTAATATTAATGAATCCGACAATGATAGTTTTGAATTGTTTCGCCACATTGCACAATACCTTCATCTATGTACTTGCTACTGGCTCTGAAAAAGTTTATTAATGAACAACATATTTAATTTTTCTATTATTAGTTCTTGGTTCAATCGCGGCTCTTCTATCCAAGTAACTTGCAATATCAAGTCAGGCAGTCCTTTGATATCTTTTACAAGAAACTTAGTGCCAATTAGATCCTTTTTCTACACAACTTTAGAGTCCCTTTGTATTTGTGGTGATTTTGTTTTTGTTTTTGTTGCATAAGGGCCCGTCTGGATACTTAGAATATCTTAGTATATCTGTGAATAGTAGTGAAATGATTCGAATTAAGATATTTTATTGGGTTTTGGGAAATGAGAGAGAAAATATTAAATAAAAATATTATAAAGTTAAAAAATTGTTTGAATATAATTTTTGTTTTGAAATTTGAAAATTTTGTATTGTTTTTTGTGTTTTATTTAGAAGTTTGAAAATTTTATAATGATTAGATGAAAGTTTTGAATATTTGAAATTGAAAAATATTTTGTATTTAGTGATGTTTGGGAAGTAAACATTTGAGAATAATTGTGTTGCTAAATGGACCCTAAGCCCTTGCTTAGATTCGAAACTCATCTCAACTCATCTCATCTCATCTCATCTCATCTCATCATTACAACATTTCCAAATTCTCATACAAAATATAATGAACAATTCAACTTTTTCAAATTCCAAAAAAATAATAATAATATTAAAAATAATATTCTAACAATATTTTATTCAACTAATTTAAAACCATCTCAACTCATCTCTGAATCCAAATAGGGTTCTTTAGCAAGAATGAAGTTAGTATAACTTAACAAATGCCATTTTCATAGTATATTCAGGTTCATCAACTTGTTATCGGTTCAACAATTTTTTTTGCTTTGGTCTGTGTGTGAATCAGAAGAAAAATAAGGGATGATTTGGATGTTGAGTTGAGTTGATAAATCTCATCTCATCTCAACATCCAAACACTACACAAACACTTTTAAATTTTAAATTTTTAACATTTTTATCTAACCATTACCTAAGCTTTTCCCAAATTTTCAAACAAAACACAAAAAACAATTCAAAATTTTCAAATCTCAAAACAAAAATAATATTAAAAATTTATATTCTAACAATATTTGAATTTTATAATGTTTTATTCACAACTTATTCTCTATCCTTTCTCAAAACCTTATAAAACATCTTAATTCAAACCATTTCACTACTATTCATAGATTTTTCATCTCATCTCAACATCCAAATAAAGCCAAGTGTTTTTTTGTTTAATTATTTTTTGACAAGTGTTTTTTGTTTAATAATTGGTTTACAGACATGTCAACCATAGGGCGGAGAGGAATTCATTACTTGCAGAAACTAAATTCTGCAAATGTATCTGCCGCTTTACTAGAAAAGGGCCAAAATCGTGTTATTGATGCTTCCCTTACACTTATTCGTGAGAGGGCGAAACTTAAGGTACATCTTGTTAAGGGGACTTTTATCTTGTCATTGCAGACTTTGTCAATACATTGCTTTGTGTCATTTTATATCATAATTGTATATAAGATGATCTAAATTTGGATTTGCAAAATGGCACAGTATATAAAGCTTGATATTGGTTTTCTACAGGGTGAGCTTGTTCGTGCTTTAGGAGGTGCTGTTGCATCAGCATCTCTTCTTGGAGTACCTCTAGGACATAACTCATCGTTTCTTCAGGGGCCTGCATTTGCACCTCCTCGCATACGAGAGGCCATCTGGTGTGATAGCACAAACTCAACAACTGAAGAAGGTATCTGCAGTAGTTTGCCTCTGGACTAACAATTTGGAAATCCTACTTGAGTAATTGACTACCATAGGATAAGTAGTGTCTGCATCACGCATATATCCTTAATGATGCTGATAGACATTAATTGAACTATTTGTATTGTTTGAAGTTGTGATTTGTGTTCATACGGGACCTCTAAATCACAGGATGGGACCAAGATCTTCTCGTATAACATTAAAGTTCTGAACATTTATTTGTAATATAAGATTGATGGTCACTTGTAATGTCTGATCGGTCAGTTATATTTAGCAGCATGTGCTAAAGTAAAACCCAAGTGAACCCAAAAATTATGCCTCAGTCAGTAGGCCGAAGCACCATGTGATTCACCTTTTTCCTTTTCTCTTTGTATCCTCGGGATACTTCCATGGATGAGCAGGACCACTAAAAGCTGGCTGAAATATTTGCTAATTAATGTTTGTGAATGCTTTCCTACTTGGTTTATAATTTGGCGCAAGAGTACACATATTCACAGTGAGATTGATACTGGGAAATGCAGGGAAAGAATTAAATGACCCACGGGTGCTAACTGATGTCGGTGATGTCCCTGTTCAAGAAATTCGAGATTGTGGCATCGATGATGACAGATTGATGAATGTCATTAGTGACTCTGTCAAGCTAGTTATGGAAGAGGTGTGCTGTCCTTTCTTTAAGATTCTACCTCCATTTAAGAGATTCAATTAAATATTTATCTTCATTTTTCACTCCTAGGCCTTAGGTGTTTATAATGGTTTTTATTATTTTTTTCCCTCAAACCTATCTGAAAATTATTTGTCTTCAACCAAAAGGCCTCTCTTTTTTACTTCTGTAATAAATATCCTGGGGATTCTGGGCAATTGTTCTCAGAGAAAATCTTTTGAAGTCCAAGCAAAAGCATATCGGTCAGATTAATCTTGGCTCTAACTGATTTTCGAATTGAACTGAGCTAAATGTTTGGAAAATTCTGAATTCAAGGGTTATCAGACAGCTTTGTACTGGTAAGAATATGTCGGTGCCAAAAGTTCTGATTTCTTTTCCAATGCCTCGAACAAATGGCATCTCCTTCCCACATAAAAGAGAAGTGGAGGGTGAAGGCTTGTATTTTTTTCTTGTATGGCTTACTGAATTGGATTCACCTAGCCAAAATAAATAAATAATTAATAGAGGCGAGCTAAAATCATAATCAGTTTGATATGGTGCTTGTTTTACAATTCTTGCTTTGACCAAATAGCTCTGTTCCCTTGAAAGCTTCTCTGATTAAGTCTGTGGTATGATAGTGTTTGAAGTGCTTGGCATAGATCTTACTGTCCAGTCATTATCTGTTACCAACTAGTAACTTCCTTTTGGTTTGAATTGATGAACTCAAGTCTTTATGCTATTTCCATGTTCTTTCAGGATCCCCTGCGCCCGTTAGTTTTAGGTGGCGATCATTCAATATCTTTTCCTGTTATCAGAGCTGTATCTGAGAAGCTCGGGGGTCCTGTTGATATTCTTCATCTAGATGCTCATCCGGATATCTATGATGCCTTTGAAGGAAACAAGTATTCACATGCTTCTTCTTTTGCCCGAATTATGGAGGGTGGTTATGCTCGACGGCTTTTGCAGGTAAACTTTGGTTAGTCTTCATTTCCTTGAACTTTGCTCACTATGTTACAAAAGTAGACTTGTATCCTCTGCTACTTTATATCGACGCAAATAATCAGATGACTGGCTAATTTAATTCGACATCCTGACGTTTGAAGGTCATAACTATCTTGGACCTCACAAGTTTAGGGCACGGATTTTAATTTTGAACCTCGTGGCATATTGACCTTGTCTCAGTTCACTTGTTTAGCTCTGCAAAGTTTACTGCTATGGTAGCTGTCTTGCATATACACTTCAGCTTTTTCTTTTTTTGATAAGTTACACTTCAGCTTTTTCTCTCAATCTTCTTTACTAAAGCAGCCACGTTTGTTATGGCTTATGTAAGAAAAGTTCCTCAAATATAAGCAATCAACCTGATTCGACATAGGGAGTAATGAAATTGAATGTTGACTTCTCAGGTTGGCATTAGATCAATAACAGCTGAAGGGCGTGAGCAAGGCAAAAGATTTGGAGTGGAGCAATTTGAAATGCGAACCTTTTCAAAAGATCGCCACTTTTTGGAAAACCTGGTCTCTCTTTCTCTCTCTCTCTCTCTCTCATGTTTGTTTTTGTCCTTTTCTCCTCATTTGACTGAAGATATATTTAGATATATTAATTTGTGAAAATGCATAAAAATCTGTAACTTAACAATGTAGATATATGATTCACAGAAAATTTAGGAACTTTGCCTTGCAGCAGTCATAATAATACCATATAGGTGTCAGTTTACATTCAGCTATGAGCTCAAGAGTGCATAACAGTGACAGTACTAATATATAGCCAATATTGGGTCGGTGCTAGTCAATTAAAATCCTATGAACTCCACAAAGTCTGAACTAATAACCACTACATGAATCCTGTTAGAGCCTTGAATTGTATAATATGAATCTACTTTGATGCTGTTGGAGATGCTTCTGATCAGTGGTGAAGTGAATTTCACAAGGGATGGCAAAATACTGAAACAGTTTCTAGAAATCAATAACCAATTTTGTTTTTTGAAAAAAGTTTCTAGAAATCAATAACCACATGCATTTGTTATCTAAAAAGTTGGCACGTCAAATCTCATGCTAACTTTTTCCATTTTTTTCCCAAACTGCCCCCCTTCCCTCTAGGTTGGACCTTTTTTTAAAATTTTTTTTACTCCTTTCTGTGTGTGTGATATACTTCTCAAATCGAAGTTCAGAATATATGATGATATTTTTGGTCTTTAACAGGTTCACATGGTACCAATAAGATAATTATGTGCTGTAAATTGAATGTATTCTTCATTTCAATTGACTAATATTTCTTTGACAGAAACTAGGAGAAGGTGTAAAAGGAGTGTATGTGTCAATAGATGTGGATAGTCTTGATCCTGCATTTGCTCCCGGAGTGTCACATATTGAGCCAGGAGGTCTCTCATTCCGCGATGTTCTCAACATTCTCCACAATCTCCAAGGTAATGTTGTTGGTGGAGATGTGGTTGAATTGAACCCGCAGCGTGATACTGTCGATGGCATGACTGCAATGGTAGCTGCCAAGCTAGTGAGAGAACTTACTGCGAAGATATCAAAATGATAAATCATGTGTCTTCCTGTTTCAGAATAATAGACATTCTCCTATGCACCTGCAATATTTAATGCTTCCAGCATACCAAACGTTTCTTCATCCTTTGGTTTCAGAAAAAAAAAAAAAAAAAAAAGGATTGGAATGACTATTTTGCTAATTTCTTTGTCTGGGTTTACATCAAAACTAGAAGTGAACAAGAGCGATGTTTCTTTCGATAATATGGGGTCGTCCATTGCCAAAATTGATTTGCGTTAATAATAATTAGCCTCTAGCTTGGTAAGATATTCTGCAAATTCCGTATGCACTATAGGTTAATTATTTTTTTGTACCTTAAACGAGATTTTATTAAATATGTACTGTAACTTGAGCCGAAAAGGATAAGTTTTAACATTTAATATGAATCAACAGCCCAGGTGGGGTCATAATTTATTAAATTTTAATAGTTTTTTGACTTGGAAAGGGGGGTCATTACCTTGTTATATCATACCCCAGGTGTTATTAACTTATATCAACCCAAAGTCGACATTGACATGTACGAAAATCCAAGGGAAAGTGAAGAACGAAAAGAAAAGGAAAGAGTCCTCGTTTGATTACGTATTATATAATTTTTTTATTAAGATATATATAATTATTATGATATAATTTTTTAGTATAAATTTTTATTGAAATTTTAAAAAAATTAAATTATTTATTATATATATAAAAATTTAAAATAATTATAATAATTATAGAAGATAAAGGAGATAATTTAATTTTATGTAATCTTTGTTACGGGGCAATTTGACACGGTGCCATTTTCACGTTTTAGAGCAAAATATCGGGATAGATGTTTATCTGTGTGCTCCACAAAAATCTCTCTCTTTCAGTATCTCTATGCGGGAAATGGCAGTTTCTTCAACGCTTTCCCGCCTAAACCTCGTACCCAGACCCTCGCTTACCTATGCACTAACCACTCTCAGAGCCCTAAAACCCCGTTGTAGGCAACAACCCAGACCCCAATGGGCACCTCTCGGTTCCTCGTCCAACTCCTTCTCAGCCCATCTTTCGACTCCCAAAAATCCCAACCCGAGCTCCCCGAAACCCCACCCCATAATCCCAGGACCAGACGACGATTTACTTGTTCTTGGCATTGAAACCAGCTGCGACGACACCGCCGCCGCCGTTGTAAGTAACCCAAATTTTGCTTCTTTTATTGTGGCTTTGTAATGGGTATTTGACTGTTTTTGGCTTTGCTGTGTCTTTACAATGGGTTGTGGTTGGTTTCTGTGGTTTTTTTCGGCTGTCTTAGGTGAGGAGCAGTGGCGAGATTCTCAGCCAAGTAGTGTCTTCCCAGGTATAGCGTTTCATCTTTATCGGATTTAATTACATAAGAATTTTATTTGTTCACTGTAGAATTGGGTTTGTATTTTTGTTTTTCCGAATCGATTGTGCTAGTATCATCTTCAAGTATTTTGTTATTCTTTATCTATTTCTTGGAATGGCCAAGGCCCAAAATTCTCTCTAAATTTATTGTTATATTGAGATTTTCTCAACCTTGCTTGGAATAACAGATTATTGGTTTTTGGAATATGACCCAAGTTGTGTATTGTCTGTGTCATTATCTAATTTTAAGTCTTAATTACATCAAGGCAGATCTGCTTGCTCGATATGGAGGTGTTGCTCCTAAAATGGCAGAAGAAGCACACTTGCAAGTAATTGATAAGGTGTCTCATCTGCATAACATCTTTTCCTTATAGTATGAATCTCTTGCAGGCCAGATGCTGATAATTTTTTCCATGTCATACTAAATATTTAAAAAAAGAACTCAGTTTCATGCTGCATTGCTGTGAGTCACTCACAGTTAAAGTACTGCTGTAAAAAAAAAAAATCAGATTCTTGAAACCTAGGTTAAATAAATGTGTTAATGATGGTGTTGGCCTAATTTTGGGATTATTTAATTGCAGGTTGTGCAAGAAACACTTGATAAAGCTAATGTAAGTGAGACGGATCTATCAGCTGTTGCTGTTACTATTGGTCCTGGTTTAAGCCTTTGCCTTCGTGGTAATTTGAGTGATATCTCTCTTTGCGTATGTTAGTTCCCCCAAGAATTATCTCTCACGTTAGATGCCAAATGGTTGGGTACTGGCATCATCCTCTAATTCTGAGGTGTAGAATGTCTTTATGCTAAAATCTGCTTGATAGTATAGTAAGTGTGAATCTCACTAGAAAGGAAGACTTGTGTTACAAATCTTAGATTAATTGAAAAAGATATCCAGTATTTAAGTTGAGTATTTGATGGTAGAAATTTTATATTTTCTTCCCGTCTTTATGTTCAATCTTGGCCCACACATGGGGTTAGGTTAGAGACTCTCATGCTCAATACACTGGCACAGACCAATGAAGGAATTACAGATGAGTGGAAATTGTTGTAGGTCCCTGCTTGAAGTAATGGTTGGTGTTGCAAATTTTACAGTAGCTGCTTGAGAATAATCTGCTGAATTTTGAGAGAACTGCAGAATTTCTGTTGGTTGCTTAGAGTTATTTTGTGTAATTGCAATGCAGTTGGTGTGCGAAAAGCTCGGAAGACTGCCGGTAGCTATAATTTACCAATAATCGGTGTACATCACATGGAGGCTCATGCTCTAGTGGCCAGGTGATAGAATAACATCTAGACAATGCAGAATATGTTACCCTTTTTGTGTGTTAGCGTGACCATGTTACATTTTAATATACAACTTAGTTGCTATCTATTGTTGCATTTTTTAAAAGAAAAAAGGCTGATTTGTATGTACTTTTATATGCACTCATGAATGCAAGATAGCTTGCTTTCTGCATCTGAATTGATCTTCTCTTTTCTAGGTTAATCGAAAGAAATCTGCAATTTCCTTTCATGGCCCTGCTTATTTCAGGTTACAATTTGTACTTCTTTCCTATTTTGGATGTGTATTAACAAGTTTCTTATATATCTAAAATATAAATTATTTGAATGCTCATGATGTGCTTCATATGAAGCTAGCTTAAGTTCATGCACTAGGAATAATTGAGTTGTGAGCAAATTTGGCACTGCCAGACATCATGTATAAGGTCTATATGTTCCAGGACAAACTGTGATGCTTCAAAAAGGAGTACCAACATTTTAGGTGAATGAGAAAGGCGCAATTTCCTATAAACCAGAAGGAAGGCAAACATTTCCACCTCAGTTTCTGAAATAAAGAATATTCGCAAAGAAAAAGAGAGATTAAAAAATAATTCAGCTGGAGCATTGTTGTGATAATCCTTCATTCTTTTAACTGTTGAAATGGTTTTGCCCTCGTTGGCTTCCTTGATCCCCATGGTATCTTGCATGAAGAAATCTATATTAATTGTTGTATGCACTTCTCGGTTTTTTAGGAGGACACAACCTGCTTATCCTTGCTAGAGATCTTGGTCAATACATACAACTTGGGACCACAATAGATGATGCAATTGGTGAGGCATACGACAAAACAGCAAAATGGCTCGGTCTTGATATGAGGAGGAGTGGTGGGCCAGCTATAGAGGAGCTTGCTCAAGAAGGTGATGCAGAATCAATCAAATTCTCAGTATGTAATTTTAGGACTACTTTGCCCCTTCATTATAATCATTTTTGGCAGAATGTGTGTCCTGATTTGCACTATTTTATCTTTTTAGATTCCAATGAAACAACATAAAGATTGCAACTTCTCCTATGCTGGTCTGAAGACTCAAGTGAGGCTTGCAATTGAATCCAAGCATATGTATGTAAAATGTGTTGAAAGAGGCAGAAATGATATTGGAACCCAGTCTTCTTCTTCTTCTTCTTCTTCTTCTTCTTTTCTGCTTGATGAATTCTATTTGGTTTATATTCTTCCTCTTGAACTTTTAAGACTGCTGTAATTTTAAATACAAAGTGAGATTTGGAAATTATCAGATGCTCATATTTAGGATAGAAGACAAAGTAGGTAAGGTTGATAACTAAAGCACAAAAACATTTATAGTTCCTGCTAAATAAAATTAAGTTGCGGCAATTGCAGCCTAATACTGTACAGAATGGATTAGAGGCAGGAAGTATATAGACAATGCATGAATTCTCATCTGTGCTTGCTCTTTGGTTCTTCCTGAATTATACCGAACTTTTTAGCCCTTTCACACACTTGAAGCTCTCAAAATATTTCAAATAAATTTTTTCACTGCAGGAATTACATTTAGTATTTAGTTCATGGGCCCCCTTGTGGACTTGGGCTATGCCTATTCTTATTAATACAATTGTTTAAAAAGTATTTAGTTTATGGCCAATGAGTTATGAATTATTGCTATACTAAATTGAGTTTGTTAACAAAGTAATCTAAATACAGGTGTTTAACTTATCAAAAAAAATAATAATAAAAAAATACAGGAGTTTAGACCACAAAGGAGTGACCTAATTCACATTCTCTCCAGTGTTCTCATGCTATGGTTAATGCATTCACATCACCTCAACCTGCCATGAAGTAAAGAACTAGGCAAACAGCTGAGTGATTTAAATTTAAGATTCTCTCTTTCAATTGCTTCACCTAATGATGTGTATGGGCTATTTGCAGTAATGCTGAAATTCCCATTTCTTGTGCAAGTAGCCATGATAGAAGTTCTCGAGCTGATATCGCTGCCTCTTTTCAGGTTAATATAAATAAACTTGGTTTTGGTGAATAAAGCATCCATTACACTTTAATATGTCTCTGTTTTTCTTTGACCTATAAAAAAATGTCCCATGTATTTCTTGATTTGTTTTGCTGAGTTTTTTCCATGCAGCGAGTTGCAGTATTACATCTAGAGGAAAGGTGCGAACGAGCAATTGAATGGGCATTGAATATTGAGCCTTCTATAAAACATTTGGTGAATTGAACTGCATTTTTCAAATCAATTCTACCTCCCGTTAATTTCAATACTAGTAGTGGAGGGCAACATTCATCTTTTAATCTGACTCAAGCAGGTGGTCGCTGGAGGTGTTGCATCTAATCTGTATGTTAGGGCTCGACTTGATCAGGTTGTCAAGAAAAACAACTTGCAACTTGTGTGCCCTCCTCCCAACCTTTGTACTGACAATGGTAAGTCATATTTCTGTGTGCTCAGCTTGTGGGGTTTACCACCTCTAATAAAATAAGGACCTTGGCATATTACATTGTGTAGGCACGATTGTTATATGCAAAATCGAAAGCATTTTAGTTGGAGCTAGTTAACTGTAGTGATATGAACGGCACCAGTGGATGTCCTGTGTTTTTTATATTTTAATGAAAAAAAAAATTATAAACCATGGATTTATTGATAAAAAAAAGTTGTGATGGGACAAACCATATACCTCTCACAAATTTATTATGTTCTGTTCGGAATGCCATCTTGTTAAATACCTAAAGTTGTAAGAGAAATCATGCATGCACGTGTCCATAAAATATATGCATGTGTATGGGTTTCTGAACCACATAAGCTATAACTCTTCATGTACATAGCTCCTACAATCAAATAAATGTTCTATGTTGTGAAATTAATGTCATTTGAGGTTCAATTCTATTATTATATGCAAAATGTTTTCTGCTGTTTGTGTTTTCTTAATTGTACAGAAGTAACTAGATTTTTCTTTTGACAAGAACTTCACTATCTCCCTGTTGTTCCTCACTTCCCTCATCTAATTATATAAAACAAAAACGAAAGCCACCTGTCTCAACACTTAATTTTCATGTGACTAGGTGTAATGGTAGCTTGGACAGGCATTGAGCACTTACGCATGGGCAGATTTGATCCGCCACCTCCTGCAGATGAACCTGAGGATCTTGTGGTTTGCTATAAACTTCTAAATAGCTGTGACTAGCTCTCATTTGTTGCGTTCTCCTCTCATGTTTTCTTGGATGCCTTTCTTTGATGTATTGTTTTCAGAAAATAATGCTTAGGCTCGCGATTGTACATAGGATCTATGTTGAAGATATGAAGAATTTTGAAAATGGATAGTTCTTATTTTTCCAACAAAATGGATGGTTTAAAGCACATGGAATTCAATTACTCCAATTGTATATGTTCAAAGACTTCAAATAAATTGTGCAGTGGAGAGAAAACTAACTTAACTGAAATTTGCAGTGACGTGCAGTTTATTTATAGCTTCAATTCAAATAGAAGGTAGCACACTAATTGTTTCTTCAAATAATTGACTTTTGGTTATGTGCTGTATGAATCAGTATGATTTGCGACCAAGGTGGCCTTTGGGGGAGGAATATGCTGAAGGAAGAAGTGAAGCTCGCTCCTTGAGAAGGGCCCGGATGCACCCGTCTCTTACATCAATCATTCAAGCGTCACTGCAACAGCAACGGTAGCTTGCATTTCCCCTTTCTGTTCACTCCTCTATACAACTCCATAAGCAGAGCTATATCTTTGGATTAAGCTCTATATGTCGTAAGAGCTGGCATACTGTCACTGAACTGAGCTTATGATGGTGATTAGAGATATCTGACCTTATTAGGAGCCATTTGGTAAAGCAATTGAATCGCGGAATGAAACCTTTAAATGTTTAGACTCACTATTGTAGTATTAAAATGCACATTTCCATGTATGTGGATGTGGCTCTTGTCTACCATAAATATTGCATACAAGTATCCACTTTATGACGTGTATGAAATTGTAGTATATCTTTAACTTCGGTGGTTCTTCTGTAGAAAATTATTTAATGATTCCTTTGGACGGTTCAAATTCATCTAATTTCATACTGCAATAGGGGTGCTACACCGCACCGTATGGTGCTGGTAGCACCCCTCCCCGCCCCCGCATCCCGGATCGCCCCGCATGCGAGGGGGTTGGGGCGGACTCTTAGCCCACTTCAATCATATTTTTGCTGGGAAGAAAGGTTCAAATTTGTCACGATCCTTGTGCTTAGGTGAACATCATATGAGCGCGAGTCAAAGCCGTATTAGGCCTCGACTCAAAAATAAATAGTTCGCAATTAAGCGTGCCCGAGAGTGAGTGCTTTACCATGTAGCTAACGTGGCCCTCCACCAAATTCCTCATCCAAACCTCCATTCAACTCGAAAACAATCATGCCTTGACACGTTAACATGACACATTCATAATGATTTCGTAAATCAATCTCTGAATTAAAATTTATTTAAAATATGTAATTAAAAATGATGAAGTATAATTTTTAAGAAAAATGTTAGTTAGTTTTCTCATTTTGTCTATTAACTTTGACTGTGTATTTAATTTTTTTTTTAATTTAAGAAAGTGATTTTTAATATATTAGTATATTTATTATTTTTTAAAAATAATTAAAGATGTTAAAAAAGTGGGTGAGATAAAATAGATGCGGGTTACTCAAGCCGCAGCACCGCTCAATTTTTAAAGGCAAGTGAAATAGCCTCCACCACCCGACACCGTGACTACAAATTCGAGTTAAAACGAGCATTGGTTTCCTTTTGCTGCAATATACAGTCAACCCCTGCAGGGAGCTGGGCCCCAAGTTCCAAGCGCTCGAGAAAGAACGCCGGCAAACAATTCGGCTGCCCGGGACGGGACTGGACGCGACGGGACAGCGAAACCAGTGTCGAACCCAGATGAGCTCTACCCTACCAAGATCATAAAAATTTGGGGGTTTTCTCGCAGAAACGGAAGAAGGACACGGAGGTATTTATTTATTTGTACTTTCATTTTTCGAATCCCAATTAAATCATTCCTTTTGCTTTCTGCTCTGTTGATTTTTCTATCTCGGCTTAGTTCAGAGTTTACTTTCAATCGATTATGAACAATCTGAGCACTCTATATGATTTGCATTTCATCCTATTTTTCGTTTGTTACATTCGAAGTTCGTAGTTTTGGCTTAGAATAAAACTATGTTTGATTTTTTTTTTTTCGTTCATTTCGATATGTAACACGGCAACCTAGAACTGGAGCCAGCACAAATCACTTTACCAACGAAGTTTAACAGTAGAGAGGTAAGAGGTAGGAGTAGGACAGTGTTAGCGCCAATGGTCGAACTTGGAAAAGCCGTTCTCAATACTTGGATTTCTTTTTCTCTTTGCCTTATTGGAAAGTATTCCGTTATGCCAGGATCTTGACAAGATGTCCTTTAGAACAGCCCAAATCCGCCTCGTTAGTTCACATCATGAGGTTTACGAACCGTGTGATGATTCATTTGCACTAGTTGATGCACTTCTGGCTGACAGAAACAACCTTTTAGAGCATCATCCAACGTTGTGCATGGAATTGGGTTGTGGAAGTGGGTATATTATTACATCTTTAGCTCTTATGCTTGGACAGGAGGCTCCTGGGGTCCACTATATTGCTACTGATATCAACCCACATGCAGTGAGGGTGACCAGTGAGACCCTAGAAGCACATGGTGTTCATTCAGAGTTGATCACAACAGACATTGCATCAGGACTGGAGAAGCGTCTGGCCGGATTGGTTGATGTAATGGTTGTGAATCCACCATATGTGCCAACCCCTGAAGATGAAGTTGGTCGTGAAGGAATTGCCTCTGCTTGGGCGGGTGGGGAGAATGGCCGGAGCGTTATCGATAAGATATTGCCAATTGCAGACAATCTATTGTCAGATAAGGGCTGGCTGTACATGGTCACGCTTACAGCTAACAATCCCTCAGAGATTTGTCTTCAAATGAGAAAGAAGGGATATGCTGCTAGAATTGTCGTCCAAAGATCAACAGAAGAAGAGTCTCTCCATGTCATAAAGTTCTGGCGGGATTTTGATATTCGGGTAGATTCAAAGGAAATGGCGGCGACAAACAAAACAGTTCCTGCAAGAGTTATGGAGTCCTTGGTCTCACAGTTTCCTCTATCGGCATTCTGGAGTAGCGGGCCACAGTAGCTTATTGTTTTTGAGTTTGTTGCAGTTGGGATTGCTGAATGTTTTTATTTTATGTGAAAGAAAAGGCTCGTTTCATGATCAAGAATTATATGCTACTGTGTTTTGATCATAGCAAAGAGTACCGTCTATTCGGTAAAAGTTGTCCAGACATGGGAAACTCCGTTGATGCTTTTTCTAGTCTTGCCTAAGAAATAAGCGTGTCCGGATAAAAAAATGTTTGGGCCAGTTTTGTACTCTTGATGACAACTTTCTACTTGATTGGACAACATTCTCTAAGTGGAGACTTACCGATTTCGATTACACTGTTAATGTTTTCTTTTGAACTTTCCGTTTGGATTGAAAGTTTATCTCAACTTATCTCATCTCATCTAATCATTATAATTTTTTTTAAATTTCTACACAGAATATAATAAACAATTCAATTTTTTCAAATAATAATATTAAAAAATAATATTCTAATAATATTTTATTCAATTTTTAATTTTTATCTCAACTCACTATCCAAACTTCACCTTTTTGAAATTAGACTCATGTTATTGTTCAAACCTACTTTGAAATAGGTAAGCTCCAACACACATTTAAACAAGAAAAACTCTATATGTAGTTGATGCGTGCAGTCGGGACCCATTTGTCTGACAAATTGGGTCTCACTTTCTTCTTTTCTTACTCCATCTTTCTCTCCCTTTCTTTTTTCTCCGCATATGATTTGTTCTTTCTCTTATCCACTCTCACTGAATGCACTCCCACTTTCTCTCTCTGGAGTTTTCTGTATTTGTGCTAGCAATAAATACTTCATGCAACTAAGGAACGAGATCTTGAGAGAGACACATTTCATATATCCACCGTTGTACACAAACCACAACTAGTGAAGAGCTCAAGCCTCCCTCTAGTCACCAACATAGCCTTACTTCAACCACCTAGCAATGGTATGATTTACTTAGACTTAAAAGCTTAAAAAAAAAAAAAAAAATCCAGCAAGAGAGAGAGGAGATACCCACTTCAGAATCAAGAGCTATAGAGATTAAATGGTTGGATGAGAGGATGAGAGGAGTGAGAGAGAAAGATGGTCGTGAGGTTGGTGTGGACGAGCATTGCTTGGCACTTGCTCCTCTTTTTTGCTCAATGGGTCTTCCGCAGGTGGTGCTGGTGGTATTGTTATCGTTGGTATTTGAAACTCTTGTTATTTAAAATGCTCCAAGCTTATTTGATTTATGGATATTTCCATCTAAGAGATACTTTTTGTTCGTTTGTACAAACAAATTCAGAGCTTTAAAGCTAAAAGGATCTTCCATTGGTTATCTAAAGGATCTTCAATCTCTAAGTTCATCTCTCACTATAAGTTGTTCGACAAATTTCACAGGACTGGAAGTTTAGAATGTTTGAAAATTTAATAAAAACCTTTAATCCACTTTTAGCTTTTTTCATTAAATAAAAACCTCCCAGATGATGCAAATGGCCATGGGCCATAATCTTCCCCCACCGCATTCAAGAAACAGTAACATATAAAATCAGCAATCAAGAAATCACAAAACAAATTGAAGTAAAAAAAAGTGATTTATCATGAATGTCGTAGAAATCACCCGGTAGAAATCCTGGACAAAAAACATAGAACTAGCTTAGACAAAATAATGGAAGAAAGCTATATCCCAAAAAACAAATAAGGAAGAATAGATAAAGAAGGGGAGAAGAAAGAGAAAGAGAGGTTTGTTTTTGTCCTTTTTATTTTTTTTATTCATCATAAGCTCTCACGTACAATCCAATTATCTCCCGCTTGCACATCCTGTTTGTATTTGGCAAAACTGTTTAAGTAATTGAGTTTTAATATAAAATATACTCATATTAAAATAAATTCAATGATTAATGGATAGAAGAAAGTTGCATCGCAGACAGGAATAAGGGAGGAGAGTCGACAACATTTCGACTAGATGTTACTTTGGGGAAATAAGGGTTTGGTTTTTCAGTACAATAAAATTATATCAAATATTTTTAGAATAATACTTCATTCAAAAGTTATAGGTGATACCACATCAGTACAATAAAGTAAAAACTGACAAGAAGGTAGTACATAACATTTAAAAAATAAATAAACAATTTAGGAAGTCAAGCCTCTCTTTGAAGGAGAATCTGAACAGCATAACCAAAATTCAAGTCAGACAACATTTTTAACACAAAATGGATCTTCCAAGAGTACCAAGCTTAACCACCCTCGCATATATCAGCAAAATAACCTGTCTTGCACATGAAAAAGCAAGTTTAACTGAAAACTGAGAGGATTAATTAAACAAGAAACAATACTTTGCTCAAGGCATATCGATATGTAGACTACTCAATTTAAACCATCTACATGCCAAAGTAAATGAGTTGAACCCCAAACACTAAACAGCTCAAACTTCTGCAATTAGCGTGTTCGAAACCTGCATAAGAACAGAAAAATTAACGTTCAATACACTGACAAGCGCTGAAAGATTTCAAATCGGTCCACGCAAGATCGCAAAGATAGTTGAGGGAAATATTGAATCGGTTTGTATTGAGACTCTCTCACTACTATTTATAAATTTTAATTCATAAATCTAATTATTATTTACAAATCATCTTAACTCATCTCTCAATCTAAACGGAGTTGTATGTTGCTAATGGCACATTACAAATTTGACATTCTGTTTTTAAATGTATTTTTCTCAATTTGGGCTTAGCCCACCGGAGAAGACTAGCCCATTATACTATTCTAGCGGTCCCCCTGAATGATACCCTTTTTTTTCCAATTTGGGCCTTAATTAACCCATCCTTTTTCCTTCCTCCCGCAAAAACTCGAACAAGATATACAGAAAATTTCAAGCACTGCTTCTTTTTAGCCTTTACCGCTTCCCGAATTTCCAATTTTCCATTCAAGAAAGCAGTCTCTCTCTCGGCGGCGCTTGCGTAGAGTAAATGGAAGTGGGAAGGCTGCCCATCTCAGCGTCACAGAGAGGCAAACTGATATCGGCAGGCTACACCACTCTGTCTTCGCTTTCTTCGCTCTCTCCCTCCGACCTTGCTCTAGGTACCCATCATTCACATCTTCCTTTTTTTTTCGCGTTCTTTTTTTGCAAACTGGAGATCTATTCATGACGATCTTTCCGCAGACTTTGTATCGCAACTTTTTCTTTCTACGTTTCATTCATCTTTTCTCTCTTATAATGCACCTCGAGAAGTGTTCGATGTAATTACTCTCTGAGTTTCTTGATCGAAGATTCACTTCATCGTTCTAGGTCTGATTATAATAGTTTGCCAGTATTTTTCTATCATAAATATATCTTTAAATCTTGTTAATATACTTGATTTGATCGAATCACATTGGCATTGCTTAAAGTGGTTTTGGTTTTAGTAGTTTGATTCCTCTCCCACTAGTAAGGATTTTGAAGAGAAGAGAAGAGAGCACGGTAAATGGAATTGGAACCTGGAATTCCAGTTCCATCAACTTCTTGGATACTTCTCTGTTTCCTCCCAAGACTATAACACACTTGACTGGTTTTTGTTCACTTAGGAATACATTTTCTCAGTGAATGCATCTTAGAATTACCCGGACGGTTGTTGCTATTTTACCTTTGGACAATGCTACTCGGCTGCCCAGCTCTTACTGCTGCGCTGACTACTAGTTGCTTTTTTTTTTTTTTTTTGAACATTTTTAACCATTGAAAAAAGAAAAAAATATACAAATTCACAAGTAGTGACTTCTTTAAACATTTTAAAAAAATACGCTAGCAGTCAAACCTAGGGGGCAAATCCAAGGGACTAACTAGCATTTTCCTTTACCTTTTTATCCAGGTTCCATATATCACATCAGAGTTTTTTTTTCCTCACCTGAATCAGCTTCTTCAATTTCTTAAGTTTGTTGGATTGGAGTATCCTGACAACAATTATCCTTGAACAGATCTAAGAATCTCAGATAATGAAGCTGCTGAAATTTTGAAGGTTGCATCGCTTGGTAGTAGGTTGGATGAGCCAGAAGGAGGTCGTGCCATTGTTAATGGTATATATTATCTCTATGATATATGATTCCTTCTGTTTTTCATTTCAAAGAATGAAGAATCTTTTGAGAGAATCTGACGGGAGATCTCAGGAGAGACCTAATGCAATGTCAACAATATCGTGGTTCTGCCCAAAGATACTCTCTATGCTGGATCCTTGCCCGTATAGGATGACATGCTAGCATATCAATATTGAGTTCTGCACCGTATGCAATATAGCCATCAAACCTGTAGTTGTTTACAAAAAAAAAAGAAAAAAAAAGAGCTGTTTGCAGCCATCTCTGGCAAACTGCCTTGTTTTTCTAAAATTCTATACTATCTGATTAGTTTGTTCAATTAATACGGGACCTGCTGTCCTCTCATGTGCATAATCTAGTTGGCCATACGTTTGGTGACATTTGTACTTTTGGAAGGGAAGTTACTTTAACCTGCTGTTGATCTTTCTACTACCCAAAAGAAAGAAAGAATAAGATTTTAAAAAAAACACATTTCTTGAAATATCAATGCAGTCCTGTAATTTGGCTGGAGCAATTTTGTTATTTTAGTCACATCGACCCCGTTTGTTATTTTATTATCTCCTGCCTTTTGCAGGTGCACAAACTGCTTGGGATATGCTCCATGAGGATGAGATGTTTCCCCGCATTACCACATCTTGTTTGGATCTAGATAACATCCTTGGTGGGGGAATAAATTGCAAAGAAGTTACTGAAATTGGTTAGTTTTTCTTTTTTCTCACAGGAATTTGCTAAATTATATTTGAGGAGAGTTAAATATATATATTTTTATATTTTACAATACATGCTATGTTTGTTATGATCATTGATTCATATATGTGCATGTATATATATATTCTTTTAAAATACATGCTATGCTGTTATGAATCATGACCATTGATTCATATGCTTTTGGTACTTTTCTTATGAGTGTAAATACTCAGAAAGTGTTGTGTTGGTAAGGAAATTTCACATTTTTTACTTTTATTGTTTAGGTGGAGTTCCAGGAATTGGTAAAACACAGCTAGGGTATGGGTCATCATTCTATTTCTTTCCTTGTGTAATTTTCTTGGACTTCCAACAATTACTTAGATTTTCAGGATTCAACTTGCTGTCAATGTTCAAATCCCAGTTGATTATGGTGGCCTAGGTGCAAAGGCAATATATATAGGTAAGTTCCTCAACTCCATTACCGTTACCCACTGACCACTTGATGCTGGTGTCCAACTGCTCTTCTTGTTTTTGCCGTAATCTTAGATACAGAAGGCAGCTTTATGGTGGAACGCGTTTTACAAATTGCTGAAGCATGCATAGAAGACATGACAGAATGTAATGGTCTTTTGCGGAAGGATTTTCAAGCTGGCCAACTTAAAATGCACCCCAACAATATTTTGGAAAACATATTTTATTTCCGTGTCTGCAGTTACACTGAGCAAATTGCTCTTACAAATTACTTAGACAAGTTCATCTCAGAGCATAAAGATGTAGGTATAGTATAATTTTTTTCCTCTCCCTCCCCTTCCCCCTGAAAATTAAAAATAAATTGTACAACAAAAATTCCCTCTAGTACATGCACTCGTTGGTTATAAAGTATGGAAGTATACGAGACTTCTTATTTGCTAATAAAGTTTGTCTCCCGCTTTGAGTGTTGTTTGCTTATATACACCTTTGTGTATAACTTATCTGTACTTATGTGGATATACACAAATATGTATATCAGTACTTGGATTGTAAATCTTATAATATAAAAATCTTATCCAGGTTAAGGTTGTTATTGTTGATAGTGTTACTTTCCACTTCCGACAAGATTTCGATGACATGGCCCTCAGGACTAGATTACTAAGCGGAATAGCTTTAAAGTTGATGAAGCTTGCAAAGGAGCATGGTTTGGCGGTAAGAATTAATTTGGTCTCTTGTAGGATTTTTACATTGCAAACTTGTGACAAACATGATATGCCAATTCAAGTAGACGTTTGAATGCAATAAAACCAACTTGTGTTGTTCAGGTTCACCAACTTTACCCGTGATATCTGACCACCACTACTCTTCTTATTCTAATATCTTCTGCTCTTTCCGGCAGGTTGTTTTACTGAATCAGGTGACCATGAAGTATATAGATGGTTCATTTCAGTTAACTCTAGCATTGGGTAAGTTTAATCCAATTTAGTTTCCACAACCCCACCTGAAATTCCTAGTTTGCAGTCTGCAACATACTTCACCACAATCACATGGCCACTCCTAAGATTTCATTTCATCTTTGCCGAGCAGGTGATAGCTGGTCACATTCTTGCACAAATCGAGTCATTTTGTATTGGAATGGAAACGAAAGATATGCATACATTGACAAGTCACCCTCCCTCAGATCAGCATCAGCACCTTATTCTGTGACCAGTAAAGGCATTAGGAATTCTGCTTCGAACTGTAAGCGAATCAGAATGATGTGACACAGATTGGGTGAGATACGAGCTAAAAGACTACCCAGCATCAGCATCACGGTAAGTTTTCTTTAAATGATTCTGAACAAATTATAGCCGCCAACATATATCTATTTGTTTTGTTAATGGACCTGTCTCGTTTGTTTTTATAATTTCTTTTAATTTATTTTATCTCATCTTATCTTATCTAATTATTATAATTTTTTTTAAATTTCTATACAAAATAAAATAAATTAATTTTTTCAAATTCTAAAATTAAAATAATATTAAAAAAATATATTCTAATAATATTTTATTCAACTTTTAACTTTAATTCCAATTCCTCTCATCATATTTACAAAAACAAAAAACAAACGAGGTTGTTTAAGGAAGTTATTCAGCCGAAGAGTGGAGTGTTACCCGAAGTTGAACCAAAAGTCAAGTGCTTTTATAATTGAATTTAAACATTTCTAGCACATAAATAAATAAGCCCATTTGATTTGGGGCCCAAATCAGGTGTTAAATTAAACAAATAAGGCGATTATGAAAACGTAAATTCTAAGTTGCGTGATTGACCAAAACCTTAGTATATAAATTAATAAAAAATAGAGCATTATTGAGGAAGGCAGTCGATATTTGAATTAAAAAAACTGAAGGTGATCACCTGGTTTACGACTCCCACGTATCCCAACAAATTTTTTAATTTAATTATCTAATTTCACATATCTCATTGTAAAATATATCTCGAAACAGATCTATGCTAACAGTTTTTCATTTTTCTTATCCATTTTTAATAAGACCTAATAAAAATAAGTATTTTTCTATTTTTTTTTTTTCAAAAATTTTCACTATCTACACATGTCCTTTGTCTTGCAGTATGAAATGATCAGCCAGATTTAATCATCGGTTTTCTTAGTTTTAGGTAAGGGTGTTGAAAACGCTTCAAAAACTATCATATTATTTCAGTAGGATCTTAGTCGTCCACTCTCTATTATGAATGGTGTTATTTTGTCTTTTGAGTTATTTTATTCTCAAGTTTGTATATAAAATACATTATTCACATTATTTAAATAGTGAGATTTTATTTATAAAAAATTAAATTTTAAAATTTTTCATCTAAATCAAATTATGTTTATTAGATGAGTTGTCCATTCAACTTATAAATAGAATTTTTCTTTAAGCTAAATTCATGCATTTGGTATCGTAACGGATATTTTATACCTAATAGATGTTGAATTAGTATATTGCTAACAAACAGAATCATGATGTAATTGCCCAGAATTCCACCCTCCCGTCCAAGCGTTTCCAAATGTACAGAACGGTTGATCCTGATATTTGTGATGTAATTTGGCATGTGCTACTTTCCCTCCAAAAATTAAGGAATATAATCTGAGATATTTAAGACTTTGTGTGACAACTTAGATGCCGTACATCTGTAAAGAATGCCATCCAATTAGATGGCGTGCCATCTGTGCAATACATCACGTGTCATGTGTCTGGAGATTAAATAAAGATGTGCCGGTCCCCATGGGGTTTGAAGTTTGAACGACAAATTATTGACAAATTTTCAACACATGGCAAATAATGATATGATGTATTGTTCTACACCAATCCCACCACCAAACTTCATGACCCACTTCTATCTTTCCAACAACCCACCTCCTTTACTTTAGACGATGGATGATGGATGCCTTTGTCTGTTTGCAGATAAAATAATTGGGGTTTATCTATATGTCGGCTTTTTTTTTTTTTTATATATATATATATAAAATCATTGAACTTTGTAACAATTATTGATGGATTGAAACCGATCTGGATCGTATATCGTATTTTATATTAAATTTCTACTCTTCGTGTGGTGAAATATAGATTTATTTATTTTAATGTAGATAAATACTGTTATCATTTTTCTTTACTTTTTATATACCACATTATTACTTCTCCACTCATAAAAGACGTTGCAACGAACATGAGCCCACCTTGGAATGGATTGTCAGATAATCAACCCTTCGATAATCAACCCTTCGATAAGAAGAGAAGCCACCATCTTTCAAACACCAATTATCCCTGACGTTTTCCTAATATACTTTTAAACTCGATTTGTTTATTGTTAGATTAAATGATATGAAGTCGTTTTCATTTTCATATATAGATTGAGTATCATGTGCCGTGAAGAAAAAACTCCTCGTGATGCAATATATAATGATATTATTAAAAGAAAAATGTTATATTTACTTAAGTAAAACAACAAAAAATTTACTTCTCCGTATATTAGTTATTAATATGTTGAAAATCATGAAATTTGAATTTAAAAAGAAAATTAATAAAATTAGTCTTATAAATAAAAGTGTAATAAGTACATGTAGCAATCTTATTAAAATTAACTATTTGGCGACTTCTGGACCTTTGGTGGCGATTGATGAGGTTAAAAAAGTCCAAATGATAAAATATCCAAACAAGTTGGAAATTTTTTTTTTTTTGATAAGTAAAAAGATGAGTACGTTTAAAAGAGGTAAGAAAAGGCGAAAAGGTTGTGGTAGTGCAAAACAAGTTGGAAATCGATGAGCCATATAGAAAGCAGCTAAATAACTACCGCATTTATAATTTACTTGATTTATATTTGTGTAATTAAAAAATGGACAATGCTAGGTTGTCTATCAAATGTGCTCACCAAATATGTACATTATTATAAATGAATTTTTTATTTATTTACAAATGAAAAATGCATCTATGAATACGGATAATTTTATTTTTATTTTTAATAAAGGTTCAATTAGAGTATTTGGTTTAAATTTAATAAAAAAAATTAAGTTAGTTTATGAATAGAATGTTTTAAAAATGAGTCATTTGTTCTTAAGGTGGTGTAAAGAACATACTATACATTTACAAAATTTTAACCTATAAAAAATTAAATTCTGCTTCATCAACAACATTAGTTTATACTCCACACCCGTTCAAGAACAAAAATTTTCAAAAACTAATACGCCAGTCTTAAAAGAAATGGATTTGCTCTTTGTAACAAGAATATTAGGAAGAAGTCAGCAAAACAGAAAAATGAAAGGCAGATCACTTCCTACCCACAGTCAACGGATCTGATGTCTTCCCTTCTGAATCAAACGGTCAGTTCTCCCTACCTGTCATCATTTTCTGACGTATAGTCCAGATAATCCTCTCTCTCAAAAGATAAATCAAACATCTCAGGCGCTCCATCAGACCTCTCCCTCACTCTCTCTCTCTGTGGTTGCAGCTATGGCTTCCACTTCATCTCTGACGCTATCCCAGGCCCTCCTAGCCCGAGCCATTTCTCACCACCATGGCTCCAACCCATCATCATCCGACCGCGTGGTCTCCCTGTCCACACACTCTATCCCCACCTTCTCCGGCCTCAAATCCTCACAGTCAAATCCATCGACCCGAGTCCTCCACCGCCGCGGACGAGTCACCGAATCGAACAGCCAGATACGAGCCTCCGTCGCTGGGACCCCTACTGCCGTTAAGACTACCGAGATCTCGTTGGTGGAGAAGTCCGTCAACACGATCCGGTTCCTGGCCATCGATGCCGTGGAGAAGGCGAACTCGGGTCACCCGGGGTTGCCCATGGGCTGCGCCCCAATGGGCCATATCTTGTATGACGAAATCATGAGGTACAATCCCAAGAACCCCTACTGGTTCAACCGCGACCGCTTTGTTCTCTCCGCTGGCCATGGCTGCATGCTCCAGTACGCTCTGCTTCACCTAGCCGGCTACGACAGTGTCAAGGTGATTTAATTATTGCTCTCTTCACCTTCTCTTTTGGATCTCTCATGAAATTGGTGAGAATCTCTCTCTCTCTCTGTGGATTTGGCTTGATCATATGTTTGTGTGACAAGGTTTTATGAATACGGTTGCATGTTGCGTTCGTCACAAAAAGGGGATAAGGCTACCGCCAGTCTGTTTGCTGAATTTAGTTACTGTCTTTTTAGTTTGATACACTTTTAAGTTGGCAGTTATTTTGCGTGTAGCTCGTGTGTTTCAACTATTGATAGAAATTGTTTTGTAAAATTATATTCTGATCATTGTTATTCTTGCATCACTTATGGCCTGTGTAGGTGAGATTAAATTTTTATTCTATTTTCTAAATGAAATACTTGGGATCCACTGTCAGGAAGAGGACTTGAAGGAATTCCGTCAATGGGGAAGCAAAACCCCTGGACACCCGGAGAACTTTGAGACACCTGGTTGTGAAGTCACTACTGGTTAGACGCTTGTTTCCAAATTTTATCTAGTTGATCAATTATTCTATTTGTTCATTTGAGTAGCGTTGTCTTAGCTGTTTAATCTATCTCTATTTTCTTCTTTTCCTTCTAAACAGGTCCTCTTGGCCAGGGTATTGCCAATGCTGTCGGTTTGGCTCTTGCAGAGAAGCACTTGGCTGCTCGTTTCAACAAACCCGACAATGAGATCGTTGATCATTACACGTAATAATAACTATCTCGATCTCGTAGCAATTTTTTTTTTAAATGCTCGTATATAAAGTTAAAGTCCTCTATCTTGTTTGCTTCTGAAGTATCGGTGTTTGTTTTCTCTAGATACGCTATAGTGGGAGATGGTTGCCAAATGGAGGGGATTTCAAATGAAGCTTGCTCCCTTGCCGGGCACTGGGGACTCGGGAAGTTGATTGCTTTCTATGATGACAACCACATCTCTATTGATGGTGACACAGCAATTTCATTCACTGAGACTGTTGAGACCCGTTTTGAGGGTCTTGGTTGGCATGTTATCTTGGTGAAGAATGGTAACACTGGCTATGATGAAATTCGTGCTGCCATTGAGGAAGCAAAGGCTGTAAAAGACAAGCCCACTTTGATCAAGGTTAGATATTCCTGAATGATGATTCTTATTGGCACTCACGCCCTTTTCCTTAGCAATCTATAGAAGCATGCAGAATTTAGGTGTCAGCTATCTGGTGATGCATTGAAGTCGTTCTTTATTGAAGGTCCTTAAAAGAACATCTTCAAGCCAAGTGATAGAGTTTGATGTGCTCGACTCCCGTTTTCATTTGATGTGCACAGGTGACGACAACTATTGGTTATGGGTCTCCAAACAAGGCAAACTCATACAGTGTACATGGGAGTGCACTAGGTTCCAAGGAAGTTGATGCTACCAGGAAGAACCTTGGATGGCCATTTGAACCTTTTCATGTGCCTGAGGACATTAAAAAGTGAGAATGCATAGATGTATATATCATTGTTTGTCATACCACTAATATCAAAAAACAAAAAATTTGTTTGCCTTGCCACTGGGGTTGATTTGGTATCACTCAATTTTTTGGCTCTTCTCAGGCATTGGAGCCGCCATGTCCCCGAAGGTGCTGCTCTTGAAGCTGCATGGAATGCCAAGTTTGCTGAATATGGTAAGAAGTACAAGGAGGAATACGCAGAGCTCAAATCTATCATTGATGGTGAACTACCTGCTGGATGGGATAAAGCACTTCCTGTAAGTAACAATTGATCATTTTGGTTGCTCTGCTTCCTTACACTTCATCATTCTAAAATGAGCATGAATGTTACTCTGAAAAGTATTCTACGCCACATCTGATTACATTATTAGCTTCTACTTTTCAAAGAGTCTATAATCTGCTAAGCCCAGTTGGTAGTCACATAGACAGCCCATATTCACAAAGAAGAGTCGCATATGGACGGCATAGATTATCTTATATGTTTTTTGTTTTTTTGGTTTCTCTTTCCCAGACATATACTCCAGAGAGCCCTGCCGATGCCACCAGAAATCTGTCTCAGCAATGCCTTAATGCCCTTGCAAAGGTTCTCCCTGGTCTTCTTGGTGGCAGTGCTGACCTTGCTTCTTCCAACATGACATTGCTGAAAATGTTTGGGGACTTCCAAAAGAACACCCCAGAAGAACGCAACGTTAGGTTTGGTGTTAGAGAGCATGGCATGGGAGCCATTTGCAATGGCATTGCCCTTCACAGCGGGCTGATTCCATACGGTGCTACTTTCTTTGTGTTCACCGACTACATGAGAGCAGCTATCAGGATTTCTGCCTTGTCCGAAGCTGGAGTTATCTATGTTATGACCCACGATTCAATTGGGCTTGGAGAAGACGGCCCGACCCATCAGCCAATAGAGCACCTGGCAAGTTTCCGGGCAATGCCCAATATATTGATGCTCCGCCCTGCAGATGGAAATGAGACTGCTGGAGCATACAAGGTTGCAGTCCTTAACAGGAAGAGACCCTCTATTCTTGCTCTCTCTCGGCAAAAGCTTCGCCAACTTCCTGGTACTTCCGTGGAAGGAGTTGAAAAGGGTGGCTATACCATTAGCGACAATTCTTCAGGTAACAAGCCAGATGTTATTTTGATTGGAACTGGTTCTGAACTGGAAATTGCGGCCGAGGCTGCTGAGGAACTGAGAAAGGAAGGGAAAGCTGTTAGAGTTGTTTCCTTTGTTTCTTGGGAGCTCTTTGATGAGCAATCAGATGCCTACAAGGAAAGTGTTTTGCCAGCAGCTGTGTCAGCTAGGGTTAGCATTGAAGCTGGATCTACATTTGGGTGGGAGAAGATTATTGGTAGCAAAGGCAAGGCAATAGGAATTGACCGGTTTGGGGCAAGTGCTCCGGCCGGGAGAATATACAAAGAGTTTGGTATTACTGCCGAAGCTGTTATTGCAGCGGCTAAAGAACTTATCTAGGCTTGGTTGTTACGCGTATGTCATGAAAACTTGCTGTTTGGCAATTTGGTTTGAGTTGGTAATTACCGTGAGGAGGCTATTCCCGGGAGATCTGTTTCCTGACAGTCTCTTCTGTTACAATAAAAGGCAAGATTAAATTTTCATCTGCCGTAATGGTTCCTCAATGGAGCACATAGACTAAACGAGAGAGAGTAGTAGAGTTTGCGATTTTTCGTGAATTTGTAACATACTCTTGGACCCGTCTTGAGTTTTGTAATGTTATGTGGTTGATTTTAACGGGGGTCATGATCATGCATTGACGTCTTCATTTTTAATTGTTTTTACATTTTGAAGCAACTGGATCGTATGTGTGGGAGGATCTGGAATCATTTATCAATCTGCTTATGACAGCTATTTTTCCTCAAATAGCCGGTTAAGGATTTTCAAATTGGCCATAGAAACAAAATCACTTCATCTAATTTTGATTGGTAAATTTGGGAACAATTGTTTTAAATAGACAAATGGTTCTTATCAACGAAGTTGAATAAATGAATATGTGGAAGGGTAGTTGAAAAGGGGTTTTGTCATTTGTGCCCCGCCATGAGAACGTCATGGATAAATCGGATCGGACAATCGTTTCAAGCCATTCAAGAAGAGTAGGGCAATCCACTCCCTTCAATGAATGGAATGGGACCTACCCAGCCATGGATTGGAGCTTAATGCCTGATAAACTTTGGAGTTTTGAGCAGTGCTAAAACTTTTTTTGTGTTCATGGGGTCCACCAGTATAAACTGTTTGTTTGTAGAAAAATATCACTCACTATAAAGTGTATATTAGCATATTCAGCAGAACAGCATATTCTCTCTCTCTCTCTCAATTTGGGCACTATAAGATTATGTTTGGGAGAGGGATGAGATTTCTCATCTCATATCATCATTACATCTTTTTCAAATTTCCATATAAAATATAATAAATAATTCAACTTTTTCAAATTTTAATTTAACTTTTTCAAATCCCAAAACAATCATAATATTAAAAAATAATATTTTAAACTTTCATCTTAACACTATTCATAAAATTTTTAAAAATTTTCATCTTATCTCAACATCCAAACATAATCTAAGTCTCTATTCACGTGGGATCACGAAATGCAAGGTGATATACAATATTATTTTATAAGCAAGCAATATTAGGTTGAGAACAATTTGGTGACAATGTTGTTGGGTACTTCCAATATAGTTAGATACGCATGCATGGTTGTTGGTCAAGTTGTTACTCACATGGGTATCAGAGGAAAAGAATTTGCCTCTTCACTAATTTAGGTAACAACGAACTTCGACAATAATATTCAATGAAAAATGATATTTGTAATCATGAGTCTACAAACCTTGTATAATTATTTTTAAAAAAATAAATTAATATAAGATTCACATAAAAAATAAAAAAAAATTTAATAATAAATCTCACTCTTTTTCAAAATAATTACAATGATGAATTTAGTCTTAATCATATTAAATTCTTTGTTCTGACATCAATTTAATGCGGGGATCGGTTATCTAAAAATAAGAAGAAAAAAAAAGATCCTTATAGAGTGTGCAGTATCAAGCAAGAATAATAACGATTTACTGAAGCGTGTGAGCTGGAACAGAAGAAGGGTTGCATCGGTAGCTGTTCACCAACCATTCGCGGATGATCGGTCGCTTCGATTATAGTTACGAAGCAAAGTATTCAACAAAATTTCCAAATGGTTAGATTAGATATGGTTTTGTGAATTAATTACAGTGAAAAGAAAAAAAAAAAATCTGTTTTATTACGAGCATGAAAAGTCAACTTCAACGACAAATAATGTAAGCCCAACTCTCCATTCCATTCGGGGGCCAGTTAATTGAACACCTTTGGATTAATTGCTATTGGACAGAACAAATTAAGCCCGAAGCCCAAATCAAAGGCCCCTCGATCAAGCCATTCATGGTCTGGGCCCAGACCCAAAAAACGACATGCCGCGGCCATGGATTAGAGGCTTAGAGCCAAAAACGAAAAAATAAAGAGAGAATATATTTGCAATCGTGATTTGTGCAATCGTCGTGAAATTTATTTAAAAAAATAAATAAAACATGAGACTTACATAAAAAAATTAATTTTTTAATAGTGAACCTTATTCTTTTTTAAAGCTTTTACGCATTTCATGGTTGTATGTAGAGTTACTCCAAACAAAAACATAGCAACAACGGGAAGTCGTTCATCGTTCAAATTTAAAATTCACTTTATCGCACTTGCTTAATATATCAACATGTTGCTTTTGAACCAATAATATGTTTCGTCTGCTGGAAGCATTGATCTTGCAGTGCATCAAGGAATGATTATACTTCAAGTTCTTGATGGGACGCTACAGCAAGCAGTGTACTAAGAACGAAAACTCTCACTTCCAGCACAATTTTAGCTTCTTAAAACAAACTCCTATACGAACTACTTTCTGTGGGTAACAAACTCCTATACGAACTACTATTTTATACTCTATTGGGCCTACCTATTGTACTGTTCTTACCTAAAACAAATGCTTTGCCTTTTCTCATTTGTTTCTATGAGCTAGAATTACAACACTTCTCCGGAGTGCATAAATCATTGACCATACAAAGGGAAACAATCATCCAGGCAAACTTTGTTTAGCTGCAAATGCATGTCTCTTCCAAGATGATCAACAACGAGTAACATAGCCAAATTATGCTCCTCGCATAGGCATTACTTCCACAGGCTCAAACTACTTTTCATATGGAAACTATTATCAAGTGGCCTGCCATTGGTAGGGTTA
>QEOT01005474.1:0-12781 GCA_003123785.1 Pterocarya stenoptera
TGGAGAGTATTTTTCTGAGTGGTTGTGTGAGAATCTAATTATTTTTTCCTCGTTGAGTGTGATCGTGCTCTACGTTGGAGATAGAGTGATCGTGTTTTAGCCACTAGAATCCCAGGAGAAAAACCAATTTATGAAGATTGTCAAAGGTTCTAGTTGCTGCTGTGGTAGAGACAAACTAATCGTTTGTCATATCAAGTAAAAGAGTCAATTGGCAAATGTTTTGTAATTAAAACTTACTGATAATAGACTTTCAAATAACAAAATTGACTTTTATGAGTTTGACTACCCCGTAGAGTTTTACCTTTAAAGAGTGTTTTTAAAGGGTTTTCCTTTGTTACCAATATTGGTATTATGCAATTAATTTCTTTTATGTTGGTGCATTCTTATTATATAATTGCATGAATATCGACCAACCAATTTATTGAGTGAATTGGTAGATCTTTGTTTTATAATACAGAGATATTTTGGGTAATTTCAATTGGCACCAGAGAATGGCGCACTCATTCGACTGTAATCTGTGTCCGTGTAGATCATGTCATTATCATTATCAGCTCCGCCACACTTTGATTGGGGAAAACTATGCTTATTGGAAAGTCTGTATGAGTGCTTTTCTCAATTCTCTAGATGAACGTATGTGGTATGCAGTTGAAAAATGATGGACTAAGCCTGAGACAACTCTAGATGCTTGGACTAGAGATAAAATCAACAACTACAACTAGAATAACAAAGGACTTAATGTTATTTTCATGGTTGTTTCTCCTGAAGAATTTAAAAGAATCTCCATGTGTGAGATTGCCAAAGAAACTTGGGATATTTTGGAGGTTACACATAAAGGTACAAGAATTGTAAAAAATTTAAACTTACAGATGTTAACCTCAAAATTTAAGGAGATTAAAATGCTGGAAGATGAGAGTTAATGATTGTTATGCTAAACTTAATTATATTGTGAGTTCTAGATTTAATCTTGACGAGAAGGTAGAAGATTCAAGGGTTGTGAGAAAGGTTTTAAGGCCCTTACCGAAAAGATTTCGCCCAAAAGTTATAGCATTGAAAAAAGTAATGATTTGAATGCTATTAAAGTTGAAGAACTGGTCAACTTTTTGTAAACATATAAATCTTCGCTTCCTTAAACAAGAAAATGGAAGTCCATTGCATTAAAGACTATAAAAGAAAATCGAGATGATTTTTTCAATGAAAAAAATATGAATGATGAGGATATAGCTTTCATTGCAAGGAAATTCTTTTTTAACAAGAAAGCTAGTGGAAAACAAAAATAAGGTAAGTTTGTACCTATTTGTCATAATTGTGGTATTTCTGGCCATATAAGGCCACATTGCTTTAATTTGATAAAAGTGTAGAAAAGTAGAGGTGTAAGAAAATCAAAGAAGAATGCAAAGACTCTTGAAAATCAAGTTCAAAAGTTGAGTCATCAAATAACCTCCATAAGCCTAAAGCTAGGTGAATTATCTGAATTTTATTTTTACAACAAAGAAAAGATCATGCAAAGAGGTGATGATGAAAAGAATTGCTCAAAACTTAAAGCAAAATGGGTGGTCAAAGAAGATGTCGTATGCCTAGTTGCTCACACAGCCCTTAAGTCGATGGACAATTGTCTTTGGTACCTGGACAGCACATGCTCGAGACATATGTCCGGTGACAAGACTTTGTTCAAGAAAATTAAGTTGAGTAATTGAGGCACTGTGACTTTTGGAGATGGTAGCAAGTCCATTTTTTAAGGAAAATGGAGTGTTCAAATACTTGGACTACCTATTCTTCATAATGTTTTATTTTTTGATAGTCTTAAAGCTAACTTACTAAGCATTAGTCAATTTTGAAATGATGATCTTTCTGTGCATTTTTCAGAATATGAGTGCAACATTTACAACAAAGCTGGAGAATGGATCTTGAAGGGCACTAAAACATCTGACAATTGCTATGGAGTCTCCCCAACATCCCAATTGTGTTTCCATAGAGTTTTATTGGATGAAGTTGAGTTGTGGCAGTAACGACTTGGTTATATCAATTTTAGAGACTTATCAAAAATCTCAAAAAGGGAAACTGTTGCAAGTTTCCCCAAGTTTCTTAAAGTCAAAAAGATGGTTTGTAGCAAAGTTTTGAAATCCATTCTGGTGGCTGTTTCGGTTGAAGCACTAGAACGGAATATTTCGGTATTGGTACATTTTGGGATAGAAATTAAATGGATAAATTATATATAAACTATATTCCAAAATAACATCAATACAAGTCTTAAAAATATACAAGAAACTTAATAATACTTTCTAAAAAAATCTTAAAAATACACATATATGTAAAACACATAGTTATTGGTATATTTATTTTATTTTTAAAACCATAGTAAATACACCGACTTGCTTGCATGAGTCTTGTGTCATAATTTTGGATTCTTCGGCCAAGGCCCAAGAGTCTTGTGTCAGAATTTAAAAAAAACACATATATAAACTTTTCCTAGACGTCCAAACAGAGATGGAGTTGGTCCAATCAAATGTCAGACATGATGACAAGTCAAACGTTCAAAAGAATTTTATCCCTCACTCTTAAACTGATTTACAAAAAGACCATTGCTTTAACTTCCTTCAAACCTTAAACTTAATTTCGGACTAGAATTACCATTCCGGCTGGAATACTGGAATCCGGCCGAAATTGACCGAAACGGCTGGAATTTGACCCGAAATGGAATAGGGACTTACCCTGTGCCTATTACTGTTCTGGCACGAAAAATTTTGGTCATTCCGATTGGAACATAACAGTTTTTAAAACTTTGGTTTGTAGACCATGCCAAGAGGGAAAGCAAACGAGAGCATAAAACAAGAAAGTTTTAGATATTCTTACCTCTCGGTCACTTGAGCTACTTCACATGGATTTGATGGGTCCAATGCAAACCGAAAGCTTGGGTGGAAAGAAGTATATTATGGTCGTTGTGGATGATTTTTTCGGATTTACTTGACCTATCCTCTTAAGAGAAAAATCTGAAGCATTTGACCTTGCCAAAAAGTTGTTCAAGAGACTTCAAATAAATAAGGTTCTTTCTATCTCTAAACTTCGTAGTGATCATGGTAAGGAATTCGACAATACTAAATTTTTCTCTTTTTGTGATGAACATGACATTTACCAAGTATTTTTTGCTCCTATCACTCCTTAACAAAATGGGCTAGTAGAAAGGAAAAATAAAACTATTCAAGAGATGACATGAACCATGTTGAGCAGTAAGAAAATGGCTTTATATTTTTTGGGAGAAGCTATAAATATGGCAAGTCACATCATAAATAAAGTTGTTCTAAGGCCCGACACCAAACATACTCCTTATCTTGCGAATATGTTACATGATACTCGTGGAACAAAAAAAAGCCCACTGTCAAGTTATGGAACATCATACATCATACTTGCAAGTCACATCATAAATAAAGTTGTTCTTGGCTCGTGGAACAATAAAAAGCCTCCTGTCAAGTATTTTAGAGTTTTTTTCAACAAATGTTACATCTTGCGAGATCCTGAAAACTCACATAAGTTTGATAGGAAGAGTGATGAAGGGGTATTCCTTAGATATTCATCTAATAGCAAGGTTTATAAAGTCTATAACCTATGGACAAAAACAGTCATGGAATCTGTCAATCTGGTTGGAGATGATGTGCCAGCCGAGACTACTAAAAAGGAACAGGAAAACTTAGAAGAGATAGGCTGAGCAGCTGAAGAGTGTGCCCAAGAGCAAAGTGATGAATACCACATGAGACAAACTCCTCAAAATGCTCCTCCTTCACAGGACAAAGAACCCTCCTCAAGAGTTACACACAATCATCCAAGAGAGAACATTCTTGGTGAGTTGGATGAAGGTATGACACTTTGAAAAATAGTGCTAAATCAAGTTTCTTTTGTGTGTTATTTGTCGCAGGTTGAACCTAAGAAAGTAGAGGAAGTCTTGGATGATGAAAGTTGGGTCAATGCCATGAAAGAAGAACTTCATCAATTCACAAGAAATGATGTTTGAGAGTTGGTACCTAGACCTGAAAATTACAACATCATTGGAACCAAGTGAATCTTCAGGAACAAGTTAGATGAACATGGAACCATTTTGAGAAACAAGGCTAGGCCGGTTGCACAAGGCTACACACAAATGGAAGTAATTGACTTTTGATGAAACCTTTATCACGGTTGCTCGTTTAGAATCAGTTCGCATACTTCTTGCCATTGCTTGTCATAAATTTGAAATTATATCAAATGGATGTCAATAGTGCATTTTTAAATGGCCTTCTACAAGAAGAGGTATATGTTAAACAACTTAGGTTAGGTTTGTATAGTGAGTTGAGATGAAAGTTGAAAATTGAATTATAATATTATTTTTTAATATTATTATTATTTTGAAATTTGAAAAAGTTGAATTGTTTATTGTATTTTATGAGAAAATTTGTAAAAGTTGTAATGATGAAATGAGATGGGTTGTGAGTGTTTCTCAATCCAAACTGAGCCTTAAAGGTTTCATTAATCATCTCTGTTTTGACCATGTTTACAAGTTGAAGAAAGCTCTCTATGGGCTGAAACAAGCATCTCATACTTGGTATGAAAGACTGACAGCTTATTTACTTAAACATGGCTTCACTAGAGAACAAGCTGATAAGACTCTCTTTATCAGAAAAGTTGGTACGCAAATGCTCATTGGCCAAATTTATGTTAATGATATTGTGTTAATTAGAGTAACACTTGATTCACTCTCATATGATTTAGCTACTAAAATGAAGTATGAATTTGAGATGAGTATGATTGATGAGTTAAACTTCTTTTTGGGTATTTAAGTAAAACAAATTGAAGAAAGAATTTTTATCTCACAATCCAAGTATGCTAGAGAGCTTGTTAAAAAGTTTGGGATGGAAGGCAAGAGTCATGCTCGTACTCCCCTGAGCACATCTGTAAAATCAGCACTGATTCTACAGGTAAAAATGCTGACCCTACTCTTTATAGAAGCATGATAGGAAGTCTTCTCTACATTAGAGCTAGTAGACCCGATGTAGCCTTTAGTGTTGGTGTGTGTGCTAGGTTTCAAGCTAATCCTAAAGAATCTCACCTCACAGCAAAAAAAAGAATAATTAAATATCATAGTGCAACTATTAACTATGGAATTTGGTATTCTAAGGATTCTAACTTGGCACTAGTAGGCTATTCAGATGTGGATTGGGTTGGAGATGCTGATAATAGAAAGAGTATTTCCGGGGGGGTATTTTTATGTAGGTGGAAATTTTGTAGCTTGGATGAGCAAAAAGAAAATTTTAATTTCCTTGTCTACAGCTGAAGCCGAGTATATAGCAGCTGGAAGTTGTAGCACTCAAATGCTTTTGATGAAAAATATGCTTCAAGATTATGAGTTCTCTCAAGTTACTATGACTATTTATTATGATAACTCAAGTGCAATTAGTATTTACAAGAATCTTGTTAAGCACTCTAGGATCAAACATATAAACATTAGACACCATTTCATTAGAGACTTGGTCGTATCTAAGATAGTGTCCTTGGATCATGTGTTTACTGAGCATCAATTGACTGACTTATTTACTAAACCATTAGATAGTTTAAGGTTTGAGTTTTTAAGAAAAGCCATAGGTGTGTGTGACATTAAGTGATAAGTACACTTGCATTTTCTTTTATTTTCTACAAATCATTAGTCTAGGATATCCATTTCACATATTTTTGTTTTGATTCATTTTTACATCATTTTACATGTTTATGGTTTGTTTCTTAGTTTTATTTTTGTTCATCTGAGCAAAGTTCATGCTTGGTGCCAAGTCTTGAGTACTCGAGTCTTCACACTTCCTATACTTGGAACTGGAACATCTTTCTATTTTTGTGCAGTCTACAATGTGAGTGTAGACCGCATGACTCATTTTGTGAAAGTCAAACTCAAGTGCACTGTGAGGAACTTATTTTCCACATTTTGTTTCATTATGTATGTTCCATAAAGTTGCATAGATGTTGTCCAAATGGAGAGTCTATACCTTAAATTGACTAATTCCAGTTGAACCTAGTACCAAAAATTAAGAGGTCTCTTCTAGCCGAACATAAAGGTTTGGTCTATTTAGAAAAAGTTGGTGTTTCTTCATTGTGGAAAAAGGTAAACACCTTACACGGATCTGTCCTTTAAGTCCTTATAGAAAAGAGCATTGCTCTATTCATTGTGAATAAAGATGAGCAATAAAATGGACATGTCAAGGGTTGTGCAACCTTATGTTTGGAGGAAATACTCTTTTAAAATATCTAGACCCTAGTATAAAGTTTTACTTTTAAGGTGAGAGATAAACCATTTGGGAGTATCTATGTGAAATAAAATATAAAAAAGAGGGGAAAAAGAAGTTATAGAAAATATAAAAATATAAATATAAGTATTTCTTTATGGGAGTAAGTAGCCTCACTCACACACCCACATGGATGTTGGTCATGATGAACATATGGGTAGCTCACATTCATTTTGCTTTGCTGCAAATGAGAGAGTATATTTTTTATGTTGGTTGTGTGATTGATACTGATGCTTGGACATGTGGTGCACTTAGGCAAGTGCTTTGACATAATTGAATTTGATTTTCTTAAAAAAAAAATTCTCTCAATCTTGATTTTTTATTATTTTTGAGATTTTGTTTTGTTTTGTTTTTGGTTTATTATTCTTTTGGTATTTTTTTACATGGGTACTTTTCTATATTTTTTTTTGTTCATGTATATGGGTCTGGAAGTCATATTATTGAGGTAATTTTAAGTCTCAATGGGACTTTGAGCCGTAGGGTCATGTGCATGGCACATTCCCTTACTAAGTCTAAGACTTAGTTGCCTAACACCATTGCCCCCGATAGTCACTCATCCACTCTCCCACGTCTCTCTCACTTTGTGTGCCCTAGCCGAATACAAGTTCCTGCCTTTACTCGTGCTTTAGATCACTTCTTCGCTTAGAAATCTCATAGACATCATCCTCTACGCAATTCTTAGTCACGGTAAGTTCTCTTTTCTTCTCTCCCTCCTTTTCTAGGGTTTGGTTCTCATCCATTTTGATTTGGTTTCGGGTTCACATGGGCATCTAGTGTATTAGTCTAAATCTCTTGGTTTGGAGTTGTGAGTTGTTTTACATGATGATTGGGTTCTGAGTTTCTTTTACACTTTATGTATTAAGGATGAATTTTGTTGGGTTATGGCATTATGCCTTTCAGATTTGGTACGTTGCCCACCAGGTGCTTGATCTTTTGTCTCAACTAAAAGTTTTAGGCTCTGTTTGCTTATACAAAACTCTCATCTCATCTCATCTCAATCATTATAACTTTTTCAAATTTCCATACAAAAATATAATAAACAATTCAACTTTTTCAAATTCGAAAATAAAAATAATACTAAAAAATATATTCTAACAATATTTTATTCAACTACTATTCAAAACATCTCATCTCATCTGAACTGTATATCCAAACCCAACCTTAGGCATTTGAGAAAATCTCACACACTCCTTACCTACACTGTGTGTTGAGATAGTTAGAGAGTTTTATTCTAATATTGCTCACTTAAACTTGGATGATCATAGCATAATTTTTGTTGTTAGGGGAACCACCATTGAGGTTTCTCCTACCATTCTTAGGGAGTTATTTGATCTACTTGTTGTGAACTCACCCTTATATCCATATCAAGGCATGGGTTCTCCAACAAAAACTGCCATACACAATCTTTTTGTTGGCCCTCAAGGCCCAAAGTGGAACCCCCATAGACTCCCAATCAATGTCATGCTTCCTCGATTCAGACTTTTAGCCAAAATTGTTTTGTCAAATCTTTGGCCCATTAGTCGTCAGACCGAGCTCCCTCTAGATCATGCCTATTTTATGTATGCCTTGGCTACTAGTGTCACCATAGATTTTCCTAGGCATGTCATCGATTTATTCACCGCTCGCCTAAGGTTGTTATCAAGGCTAAGGTCCCTTTTTGGGACAATGAGCCAACTATGAAGATGACTGGTTCTATTTCTACCATCACAGTGGTTAAGTCTGAAGCTATGCTGTCCAAGAAGAGACCCCGTACCGTAGAGTCTACTTCCTCTCCATCTAAGTCATTGGTCCCCACTTTTTAAGTGCTGGAACAACTAACTCTCCTATCACAAAAGATTGATGCAATTGTTGCAAAATTGGAGGCCAACCAATCTAAGATAGAGCAAGATATTGCTGCTATTCACTCTAATTGTGTGTAAGCAAATGATCGGCTGGTTCAACTATCGCTGGATATGCAACAGGTTATGAAGAGTGTTATTGACTCCGATGCTAAATAGGGTACCCTTTGTTAGCTTGTTGATAAAAAGGGGGAGTAGTGATATATTGGAGGGGAGCAACAAAGCAGCGACAATTGACTGAGGGGGAGTAATAGATTTTTCTTGATTAATTATCTTGAATTTTAATTTGGTTTGTAGTCAGAACATGGTGATTTGTTTTTTGTATGACTTAATGTTGTGTTTGCTGAACATATTTTGATGGTGGACAAGAACATACTTAGATCTATATTTTTAAACTTGTGGATGTTGATGGCACTAATCTTAGTCACTATTCTATGTTAGTGTTTTTTATTGTTTGCTTGAAATTTCTACTCGGTTTCTTGATTTGTTGGTTGTGTTTTGACAGGGTGAAGTTACATTCATTAACGATTGATTTTGTCACCAATATGCCCAAGGGGAGATTGCAAATGCAAAGTGCAAGAGTTTGGCTATGACTAAGTGACTAAGATGATAGACATCATCTTGTGTTGGAATTAATATTTTGGATGAATATAAAATACTTTGAGTTTATCTAAAGCTTGTTTTGATTTTATCTAGATGTTTTTAGTAAGTGTTTTAGATAAGTCAAAACAGTTGAAGTCGAATTCTAAGAGATTAATCTTATCCAAAGAAGAGTTTGAATGTGAAACTGCCACTACTGAGAAGATAAGTGCCAGGTGTCAGTAAACTAACAACAGAATCCGTCGTAACAGAATCATTCTGTCAGCATAATTCCACTGTCTTACAAATTGCTTCCAGATAAGATATTGAAGCTATCTTATTAATTAGGATTTGGAGTGATTCGACCTTGGAGATATTGGGGAGTATTTTTCGAGTGCTTATGTGTAAGAATTTTCTAGTTGTTTTCTCTTATTTAGTTTGATCGTGCTCCATGTTGAAGATTGAGTGATATTGTTTCAGCCACTGGAGTTCTAGGAGAAAAGTCAATATTTGAAGATCGTCAGAGGTTTTGATTGCCACTACAGTAGAGACAAACAGGTTGTTTGTCATGTCAAGTAAGAGAGTCAATTGATAAATTTTTTGTAATTGAAATTTACTTGTAACATATTTTCAAATAATAAAATTGATTTTTCTAGATTTGGCTACTCCGTAAGGTTATATCTTTAAAAAGTTTCCCTTCGCTATCAATATTGGTGTTATGCTATTCATTTATTTTATATTGGTGTATTCTTATTATATAATTGCATAAATATGTCAATTAATCAATTTAATAGATTTTTGTGTTACAATACATAGATATTTGGATAATTTCAATATTATTAAGTATTGACTAATTAGCTGCAAGGAGCACTCGGGTGTACTTGACTGCTGCTCCACAATGACGTTTCCCCTCAAGCTCAGGGGAGGTTCTGACCATTTTGGGGTTCAATTTTACAGCCACGGTCAGGTCCACAATGAAAGTATGGCCCAAGAATAAATTTGGCTACCTTGAAGTAGTGGACTTCAGCTATATATTCCTGCACCATGCAAGATTTTTTTTCTTTTTAATTAGGAGTACTGCTGCCTGCTGCATCTCATGCACGCTGCGACTGGCTTTTAATTCCTGCAGCTAACCGTACCTCAATACAATATATACATATATATATATATTTATATATATAGTGTATTAAGCTCATATTTGATCTTCATTTGAGATTTATTTGTCGAGGATAATCTCTTAGTAGATTTCTCATAATATTTATTATTTACTAGGAATTATTTTTGTTTTTGTCTAGATGGAAATTAACAATAGGAGGAAGGTTAAATTGTTCACAAAAATCTCTCATTTCATATTTGACTTTTTTACTATTCTCCATCTGTTAACGAATCATTCTTTGATCATTACACATACTAATACCAAGCTTCTTAATTGTACTGATGATATTACTATAAGTATAATCATCATAATTAAGGAGTCTTGAAATAGCAGTAAGTTTATCCTTAATTGTATATTTATATATATATACACATACATATATATGGAGGATGGAGGTGTCATGCATGGGTACTCATCAAAGTATTTATACATATGCTACGATGGTCTACTTACTGGCTACACCTCCTCCGTCAAAAAATGTGTTGCTATACTTCGTTATCTGGGTGACATTGTGGAATAACTACATGTAGCACGTGATGATGAGGGATGGCTATTGATTGTGAAGGAGCTAAATTGATTGAACTGATCTCTCTTCATTGCTTTGTATACATGATCCAGTCCTTCCTCGATCAGCTCCAGAACCGTCTGTGGCATTGGCGGCATGTTTATGTTCATAGATCCTTCCAACATCTTCACCACTTCCCCCATTGAAGGTCTCGTGAAGACCTCATCCTGAATGCACCATAATGCCACTTTCAGAGCTCTCACCAGCTCTTCTTCTTCCACTGCTCCTTCTAGTCGCCTATCTGCAACTTTAATTGGTGTCCCACTTGTCATCTCCTAAATATGATTTGACNTATAGTGTATTAAGCTCATATTTGATCTTCATTTGAGATTTATTTGTCGAGGATAATCTCTTAGTAGATTTCTCATAATATTTATTATTTACTAGGAATTATTTTTGTTTTTGTCTAGATGGAAATTAACAATAGGAGGAAGGTTAAATTGTTCACAAAAATCTCTCATTTCATATTTGACTTTTTTACTATTCTCCATCTGTTAACGAATCATTCTTTGATCATTACACATACTAATACCAAGCTTCTTAATTGTACTGATGATATTACTATAAGTATAATCATCATAATTAAGGAGTCTTGAAATAGCAGTAAGTTTATCCTTAATTGTATATTTATATATATATACACATACATATATATGGAGGATGGAGGTGTCATGCATGGGTACTCATCAAAGTATTTATACATATGCTACGATGGTCTACTTACTGGCTACACCTCCTCCGTCAAAAAATGTGTTGCTATACTTCGTTATCTGGGTGACATTGTGGAATAACTACATGTAGCACGTGATGATGAGGGATGGCTATTGATTGTGAAGGAGCTAAATTGATTGAACTGATCTCTCTTCATTGCTTTGTATACATGATCCAGTCCTTCCTCGATCAGCTCCAGAACCGTCTGTGGCATTGGCGGCATGTTTATGTTCATAGATCCTTCCAACATCTTCACCACTTCCCCCATTGAAGGTCTCGTGAAGACCTCATCCTGAATGCACCATAATGCCACTTTCAGAGCTCTCACCAGCTCTTCTTCTTCCACTGCTCCTTCTAGTCGCCTATCTGCAACTTTAATTGGTGTCCCACTTGTCATCTCCTAAATATGATTTGACAATATTGTAATGGTCAATAATCAGCACACAACAAGCATCTTGAGCATTATTTGCAATAACCAGCAAAATTGCTACTTCAAGAAAATCTTCAACCAAAACATGATAAAACCTTAATCTGAAAAGTTGTTTCTGAAAAATCTTAAAGCACTATATTTATCTAATAAGTTGAGTAGGATATTAGAAAATACCTTGAAAGCCCATCCGGGGTAGAAGAAGTCCTCAGCATCGAAGGACATGTCAAGATTTCTCCTCCCCCCAACAATCTCCAAGAGAAGCATTCCATAACTATAAACATCAGCCTTTACAGTTATAGGGCGGTTACTAACCCACTCTGGGGCCAAGTATCCTCTTGTTCCTCTAACCATAGTGACAACCTGTGAGTGCTCTCTTCCCATTAACTTAGCTAGTCCAAAATCAGAAACTTTGGGACAGAAATTCTCATCCAACAATATATTTTCTGGCTTGATGTCACAATGTATTATTCGATTTCTACACTGCTCATGAAAATATGCAATCCCTTGCGCAGTAGCAACAGCTATATTGAAGCGAGTTGACCAATCCAATAGCCTGTCTCTGTAATGATGTGCAGGGAAAATCCATTTGTCCAATGACCCATTTTTCATGAACTCATAAACTAGAAGCCTGCCAAAGACCAGAGTGTCAAACCAAAGTAATCACAACAGCTTCAACTTCAAAGAATTTAGATCTTAAAATGCGAGGTGATCAAAATGTAAAATCTAAAAAATGTACACTAAAGCTCTAAACCATGCCATTTATACAGCTCAAAAAATTTCTATGTATGTCCTAGCAAGTGGACAATTTTAGATGCTATATACATCAAAAGTAACGAAAAGAATTCATCCTTGTGCAAGGCCGGGGGCTTGTATCTAGCATGGCTCTAACGAAAAATGAGTGGCAGAGAAGAATAGTTCTCACCGCTGTGATCCCTCAGAGCAGTATCCACAGAGCCGAACCAAGTTCATGTGATGCATGGAGCCAATAGTGTTCACTTCGGTTATAAATTCCTTCTCTCCATGAGGCAACACCCTATCTAATTTCTTAACTGCAACCAGAGTCCCGTCTGCTAGGCTTCCTTTATATACACTTCCAAATCCTCCTGTAAAAGAAATGTTACATTGGTATTAGTATAAACGATTCAACTATAGTTAGTGCGGATCCTCTAATTTCATTAATTTCCTCTGCTCATAAACATTTGCATA
>QEOT01005474.1:24562-64935 GCA_003123785.1 Pterocarya stenoptera
TAATTTATTTTCCTATTCAATTGTTAATATTTTAGATTTTATGATACCCTTACACATCTTTTATTACCTCATATTGAAATTTATTTTTAATTAATTTACATGATTATATTAGTTGATTGAATTTATTTTCTTCTAGATTATGCAAGAAATTTATATTTTGAAATTTTTAATCTAGATTCAAATAATAAAAAGAAAAAAAAAATTGGATATTAAAACAGTAGTAAATGAGATGTAAGAGTATCATTACCATTCTTGCAAATATCATTTAAAAAAGAAGGCTGATAGAGACACAAAAGGATCCCACACACTGATGTGCTACACTAGGAGTGTGCCACGTCTCATTTTTCTTTTTCTTCTTTCTTATCTCTCTCTCTCTCTCTCTCTCTCTCCCCCCCCGGTGCCTCCTCTCCTCCCCCTTTCCCTCCCTCTTTCCCTCCTCATCAACGTTGTCTGCCCTCCTGGGGTGATTCTCGACCATCATAGAAGGTCAAATGACAAGCCATCGACTCAGATCCAGCCACCTAGCGGCGCACGGCCGACCATCACATAGTGTGCCAGATGTGGTCCCCGGCCACCAACGTGCATGGCGAGCTGCTGTGAGCTCCATGCTAACAGTGCTGCTTGGACCGTTAGTGTCTTCTGCCCACTCTGAGATGGTCCCCGACCACCATAGTCGGCATAGAGAGAGGGCACATGGAGAGGGCAAGGGTGGCGGCACAGGGGAGGGAAGAAAGAAAGAGAAAAAAAATAGAGAGAGACGTGGTAGTGTGCCATATCAGTATGTGGAATCACTTTGTGGGATTCCTTAGTGTCTATAGTATTTTCCTTAAAATACCTCAAGTCCATTAGTGATGTTAAGTTAAGGTTTGGATATACAGTGAGTTGAGATGAGATGAAAGTTGAAAATTGAATAAAATATTGTTAGAATATTATTTTTTAATATTGTTTTATTTTGAGATTTAAAAATTTTGAATTATTTATTATATTTTATGTAGAAGTTTGAAAAAATTAGAATAATGAGATGAGATGAATTGAGAGTCTCTTTCAATCCTAAACGACATCGCAGAGTTCGTTGAACCTTCAACGCTCAACAATTCATCTGGGGTTCCTGTAGCGTTCTGGCTGGCTCTTCTTCCGCCAAATTCAATCCCATCAAATAATAGAGAAGTAGTATTTGGCGTTTAATTCTATACTGATGCTAAATCGGAGCCCCCATTTGGACCCCCGGATTCCTACCAATCCGGCACGATGTCAACCGGGCCCTGTTGCCAGTCTTTCTCCCTTCACCACCCCCCTCTCATTTATAGGGTTTGGGTTAACGGTTTGCAGCCTCCAAGGCCAACCAATGCCTCTCTCCATCGAAACCTACGCTTCATTGGCTCTCTCTCTTGCTCTCCCACAACTGTGAGCTCTCTCTCTCTCTCTCTCTCTCTCTCTCTCTCTCAGCATCCTCACTTACGAGGACCACTTTTTTTCCACTCGTTACCCTTGGCTATACAAGCTGTGACGTTAAGTCATTTTCTCTTTGCCTATCTTGGAACATGTTTCTCCATGTCAAAGGCTCTGCAAATAAGTCTTTCTCCAATCATATCCACTGCTCTGTGGGTATAATTACCTAAATTTCGATGACAACGTCATCCATATACATGCCAATTGGAGCCTTCAGCAACACGCTTCTTTCTCGTCCAATGAAAGCCTCTCGTTGATACGTTCTGTCTTCCCTAGCTTACTTGGGGGGAAACAAACCCTGGTTTGTGAAGCTGAATTTTCTGATGTCTTACATGTGACTACGAAGATGTAAAAAACTCTACTTTTGTTTTCTTTGATGCTGTGTTTGGAAGAGAGATTTGAAGGTGAAATTTTAATTCAACATTGGAAGTTTTGAACTGGTAATGTTGGTTTCCCTAAAAAAAATATCCTATCAAAATGTTGGTTTCCCTCGTATGGGTTAAAAAGGGAGCTGTTTTGGAAATTCTGTGAAATTTTTAACTTAAGATTTTAAGCATTTTTAAATCGTTAATGCAAATTGTATCAATATTATCATTCTCATACCACCATAATTACTTAACACTATAATCACCATGGCTGTTGCCACCCCACTGCCACTACCATTGACATTACAGTTACTTCTGCCGCCACCACCATCACCACTACCAATACCATGACAATATACTGCCACCACTATGGATACCACGACATTATACCACCACCACCCACCACTTGGGGTGATGGATTCTGAAAAAAAAAAAAAAGTGATGGATTCTCAATCAGAATGAAAACTTAGATTTTTTTTTTTCAAAATTTCATCAAAACAGAAACTAAATTTTCTGGGAAAGCAACCCAAATGTTTGTTTTCTAAGAATAAACCTCCACATAGCTTGCCCTGGCACTACCATTTTCCTCTGTTGGGGGTGAGACTTTTATATAAAACACTTGAGAATTCAAATGTTACAGCGCTGTAATTTTCATAAAATTTCTCAGCAGCCAAGTTGGTTACATTGTCGCTGGACTTGGAATGAATTGATTTGTCAGGCTATGTGTTGCTTATTTGTATAGTTTTATTCAATTTTAAGTTGAATTGTTAGTCTGTTTTTCTTGGTCATTATTCTCAGCTAAATCATTATTGTTTCATAGAAATGCAGACTTTCGTGTTTTAGGCATGAAGAATCTTCATCTGTGATACCTGAGTCTGAGCTTGTAGAAGATAAATTATCAGAACTTGTGAAGCCTGAACTCAATCAAAAAGATTATCTGAGGAAAGATTGGCTTTGGAGACTTAAAAAGGTTAAATCTTCAATTTTATTTCTTTTTCTATATATGGTGAGCATGATTGTTCACTTGTCATGTCATTATGTTTATTTTTCTTTATTTTTTATTTATAAACAAAATTTTATTGATAATAAGGATAGGCAATAGCCTGAGTACACGGGACATGTATAAGTGCATCACCTACTCTTGATGATTTAGGGCATGCTTGGACACTATGAGAATTCTCAAAATTCTCAAAATTTCTCATAATTTCATTTCCAAATATCACTCAAACATAAAACACTTTTCAGTTTCAAATTTTTCGACTTTTTCTTCTTATCATTACCTAATCATTCTTCAAACATAAAAATCAATACAACTTTTACAAACTTCAAAACAAGAAAAATATTAAAAAAATTATATTCAAACAATTTTTCGACTTTATAATATTTTTATTCGACTTTTTCTCTTTCCTTTTTTAAAACCCAACCAAACATCTTCACTTAAACCGTTTCACTACTATTTACAAAATTTTGAGATACTTCAAGTGTCCAAACACACCCTCAGTGATACAAGAAATTCATGTAAGTTCATACCACTAAAATCTATTACAAAAGTCCAATGAAGTAAAGTATTAAAAAAGAAATTTCTAATCTCATCCATTGACCGCACACAATCTTGAAAGCCTCTATCATTCCTCTCCCTCCAAATGCACCACCATAAGCATATAGGAGCCATCTTCCAGATTGTTGTGATCTGTGAATTGCCCAAAATGCCTTTCCAAGAAGCTAGAAGATTGATCACTCTTCTTGGCATCCCCCAAGCTAGTCCCATTCTGGCAAAGATTTCATTCCATAGGGTCATGGCAATCTCACAATGAAGTAGTACATTATCAATAGATTTTTCATTCTTTTTGCACATACAACGCCAATCCATGACAATTATTCGACATTTCCTTAAGTTATCTTAGGTAAGGATCTTCCCTTTGAAACATATTGCCTTTAGAGGATCCTTAGGGCTCGTTTGGATACTAAGAATATTTCAGAATATCTGTGAATAGTAGTAAAATAGTTTGTGAATAATAGTGAAATAGTCTGGGAATAAAACGGCCCTTAGTCCTTCCATATACGCTTCCATGGAAATGGACTTGCATTATGGATAGTAAGGGATTGGTAAAATGAGCGAACGGTGAACTTCCCTTTCTTAGTAGGGCGCCAAGAAATCTTATCTTCAATTTCCCCTCTCATTTGAATAGAATGCACAAGATTGTAGAACTTCGAGAAGGTGTCAACTTTCCAATCTTGAGTATATCTAGAGAATGTAATATTCTATTGGAGAACACCGTTGGATAGGTTTACATGGTCTGCAATCGAGGCTCCTTGCATTCTTGTTATACCAAAAATTTTTGGGTAAACTTCCTTCAGCACCCTGTCACAACACCAAATTTCATGCTAGAATTTAATTCTTGACCCATCACCCACCTCAAAATGGGTATATCTAAAATTTGTATCCCAACCTCTTCTTATAAACTTCCAAAGGCCCACCCCATGTAACCCACTAACCTCATTCGAACGCCATTCTCCCCATGCTCCGCCATATTTTGATTCTAGTGGATTTGATTTTTTAATTCCTTGTAACTGGTAATGTTTGGTGCCTACTTACCTTTATACCTTCTAGTTATGGTTTCTGAACACTGTTTCATTAAAATAATCTAACCAAACTGTATGTACTTTGGTCAGTGCATGATTATTGGACCTATAGACCATAGCTCCGTATTGAATCAGACGTGATCTTTTCTCAGTCTAGAACTATCACAAGACATTCTAATGCGAACTTGAATTAAATGCTTGTTAATTTAATTTAAAGAGGACGCAAAAGTGTTTTGCACTTACATATGTTTATTACCATCTGTTTTGCACAATTTCAGGATGGCTGAATAAATTTTTTTATATTTCAGGTTATAGCTGCACTTTTTGATGCAGAACCTTGGATAGTGCCATGGACGGCAAAGACCATAGTTCAGGTGAAGCAGTTTCCTTTTATATTACTTGGAGGTTATGTGATGCTATGCAACACTTATCTTTTAGTTTCATGTTTTTTTATTAGTTAGTGTAGACATTCCTTTGTAAATTGTTATTTTTGAAGCCAGTCCACTGACAACTCATGCTTGAATTTCATAGTTTCCAACAAGTCGATAAATCTTTGCTGCTTTCCTTCCTCCACCCTCTCCACCAACACCTCATGCTTGAATTACATAGATCCCACCAAGACTATAAAATCCCCACTTTCTCCACTGACAACTCATGTTTGAATTTCATAATTCCCAACAAGACTATAAAATCTTTGCTCTTTTCCTTCCCCCCATTTTCTCTGTTTTCCCTTCCCTTTTATAATTAGAGGGGCATCCATTAGATATAGGTATACACTTATAGTTTTCTATTTGACTATTACAGCGCTCTGTTGTTGTCAGGGTGTTAGAGTCCACTTTATAATCATCTTCAGTCATGTTTAAGATTAAGAGATATACTGATAAACGTCTTTCATGCTAAAGATATTTGTGAAAGACAGTTACATTTAACAAATACTTGGATATGACTGATTTTACAAGCACTATGTTTGAATCATACAAAACTTAGCGTAAGATGACTTAAAATTAATTGACTTAAACCAAGATTGGTTTCAGTTAACTAAAATTCGGAGTAGAATTTTATATTTAAAGAATGTTTATATCTTTTCTAAGGGCATGAAAGATTTTGGATATAATTTACTGTTCAGTGCTCCTAGACAGTGACGGTTTCATTATGTAGGCGGTAGTGTGGTCTGAGAAAGTGTGTATCTTTTAAATAACTCTTCTACCCAATTTTTTTTTTTAAAGAACAATGAGTATGTTGGAGTGGGGATATCTTTTTAGAACTTTGGAACATTTTCGATCCCTATTTTTGCTGATCAAATTTTGGATTACATCTCATCAATCATATATGTTATTGATAAATAAAGGTTTTATCAATTTTAATAATGATGGATTGTTGACTTTAAAACTTAAATTTCTTGAGAGTATAAATGAACAATCACTTTGCTGTTAGCTTCATCCATATGAATGGAAAATGATTATAGGAATAAGAAAGTGAGACTTTTTGGTGTTGCAGGTTATGCTTCTCTGGATTGCCTCATTCTGGTTTGTAGGATCTTGGATAGTTCCAATTGTAGCCCACATAGCAGGGTTTAGAAAGGAATCCTTGACATACAGAGGGCAGGCCCTGTATAGCCTCTTGACCGATCTGGCTGAAGGTCTTGCTGGGATAGCAATCCTGCGTCGCTGCCTCTCAAGGTTTCATCCCCTTCCATCTGACTGGTTCAAGTTTAGCCTTGAAGGAAAGTGGCAATTTGATGTTGGTTTGGGCTGCCTTATGTTTCCCCTTATCAACCGACTCTCCCAGATCAACCTGAATTTGTTTCCTGTTCTTCCCTCTACACCTGTTGCCATCTCTAGTGTTGAGCAATCCATTGTATCTCGAGACCCGGTGGCAATGGCCCTTTATGCAGTGGTAGTTTCAGTTTGTGCCCCCATCTGGGAAGAAATTGTTTTCCGTGGGTTTCTTCTTCCTTCCTTGACCAAGTACATGCCCATATGGTGCTCAATTTTAGTGAGTTCAATAGCTTTTGCCTTGGCACATTTTAATATGCAAAGGATGCTACCACTTGTGTTTCTTGGGGTGGTAATGGGTGCTGTCTTTGCACGGTCAAGGAACCTGTTACCATCGATGTTGTTGCATAGTTTGTGGAATGCTTTTGTGTTTTTAGATCTCATGAAGTAAAATTGTTCTGTACTTTATTTGTCTCAAATCAGTCTTCAATTGCCGTTGCTTTTCTCATCATGAAAAATTATTTTAGTTGGTTTAATTCGGGTAGCCCCTCTCTTTTGGTTTAAAATTTTACAACTTCTAACAACTATTGTATAACTGCAGCCGTTTGCAACAAACTTGAACAGTGCATGCAACACAAATGCACGGGTTTTGGCCAATGTGCTAATTGCAGCTCCTTTTCATTCGCTGCAACTGAAATCATTTTACACGTGGCTGTGCAAACAACCATCATTCTCCTCGATTAGATTCATTGCAATTTAATTTTTGAAGGACAACTTTTTTGGTTTATGATGGTAACAATCTTCTATGGTATATTATTTGGGTCCATTTCTTCTTCCACAGAAGAAGTGTTGTTATGCTTTTGAAGAAGCCCGGCATGCACTAACCTTTCATTGAGCAAATAGAGACTCATGCATCTATGTATTTGTTCATGAATAGGTTGCACATATGATTGATGAGAAGAGTAGATTAGTAAGTTTGATCATTATGCGCAGTGAATAATGTTAGCCATGTGTACAGAACAGTATTGTCTTTCTACTCTGATGCATCAAGAGAAGTCATAGACTGCATTATGCAACTATAAGTTTTTTATTTATTAAACCGCATTTATGATAGTTTGGATTATGGTACAAGTGCTTATTGTCCTGATGGGGCACATGAGGGGGGACCAATTGATTTCAAGTCACCTCTAGTTCTGTTTTTTGTCCCAAAAGCCTTGGTCAGTGTTCATTGCTTTCTGCGACAACCCCGGGACCATTGTCTCTTGTATTTCTTTTTTGTTAACTGTTTGTAAATGCTATAATTAGTTCGATTGTGAATGAAAATGACATAACTTTATCTAACATTGAAGCTAGAGGAGATTCGAACTCAACACCACCAACTTTTAGTGGATGGAAAAGCCTGAAATTTCCTTACCAATAACTTTGTGATATTTTTCCTTTCCCATTTCTTATTCTTCAGATTTTAGATATATCTCTTTATCTGATTCAAGGAGTACAATGTGGCTACGTATAACAATTGGTATCACTTGAACCTAATATAATTTATTTCGCTTGTCTTCTTATATATTTTCTTCTGGGGTTGTCAAGTAATAAAGGGGAGGACTTGGAGCATTGTTCCTTTTTTTTTTTTTTTTAATTTACCTTTTGCTGATCTGACAAATATTAGGGGCATAATTATATTCAAGCCTTTTCTTTTCTGCTTCTTTACTTTTTTTTGAACTTTCTTTAGCCAGGCATGAAGTATCTTTACATTTTTTTTTCCCTCTCATATTCATTATGTTGGTTTGTCGTGTATTGTGCTTGAACATGACTAAAGTACTTTTGGATATGGTATCAATGGTGGAAAAGTTGCTCTATGCACAAGGAAGCTTTGATTAGTCAGTTGATTATGGCCGTTATTAGCCGTTAATACATAGATATCAATTATTACTGGTTGTTACATGGCCATATATCATCATTACTGGACAATATCGAACAGTGGTGGTAATGGACTAAATGCAGATGTAAGTTGTAGAAGTGGTTTATAAAGATGATCTTCCTGCTTCTTTTTTTCCTTACAATTTCAAAGTGTGAAATTATTAAAAATATATTGTGACATATATTTTATTCTTTGAAAAAATTGCACTATTATTTTATCCAGAGCAGCACTAGATTCCTGGACAATAATATTAGACCATTTAGGTTGAGGCTTGTCCTGCAGTGGTTTGGATGTAAGCATCAGAATGATGAAATCATCCCTTAAAACTGGTTATGCCCACTCAAAGTTTGACACAAAAGTACCATTAAAAAGATAATAACAAAACAGAGCAAGCTAAGCTAGCATCATCAACTTGTCCAGGATGTATAGAATATAGAATTGCTAGAGATTATTAATAAATTATTAACACTTATTGTACTCTCTTTATTCTTGATTTTAGATCAGCTTGGATAGATTAATGTAGCAATGCAGCATGCAATGAACCTGCTTCAAATAAACACTGATTTCCTTCTCATTACTTTCATCTTGTGAAGTTTAGGTTTATACGAATGCAAAAAACATGACATTCGAGTCCCCTTAGGGCCATTGAAGGTTTATCTAGTCGTTAACTTCAAGGTCCCATAGGATTTGTCAAGGAACGCGCAAGCTGGCCTGAGCACCCACGGCTATCAAAAAAAAAAAAAAAAAAAATGACATTCAATCGAGTATTCTCTTCTTACTTTAACATCTAACGACGGCTTGGAATTGAAAAGGAAAAAATGGAGTATGCATGAACCTGGGTCATTTCCTCGTTTAGTTGCTTCTAATTGATTGTGAAATAAAATATATTTGTGAAAGAGTAACCATCATCTTTGTGAAGTTACAAAGGAAAAACAATGATTGAAAGGGGAAAAAAAAGTGGGGTAAACTAGTGATGGAACAGTACATTATGGGTCTTGATGGGGCTCACAATTCTGTTTCTTCTCTCTTTCTCTTTTTCAATTATTAAAATTCGTTGTCTCTAAGGCAGACAACCACACAAGCAATTCCTTGGAGAATTGGATGTTAAAATGCGTGTGTTTGTATATATATATATATATATATGCATCAAATACTATGTACAGTAGTAGGAGGGCCTTTGCATGCTATTAACCTTGTGCATTTCCTCTTGTAGTGTATATATTTATTCTTCTTCTGTCTCTTATACCCTACATAGAGTGACATTCATGGAAGCTTCACAGCCTCTTTCGATTGAAAGCTTTTCATACAGTTGGTTAGTAAACCTAAAACCATCCTTGGAAAGCTTAGACAACTCCTTCAGAGCCTCACTCGATGCGTCCGATGAAGCTTCCTTCATCGAGATGGACCCAACAATGCCACCCTCCAAGAGATTTTTCAGAAACTCTCAGGACTTCAAGTTTGATTTCCCTATTTCACAGTCTCCTCTCACTCTTCTTCATGCAGACGAGCTTTTCTCAAATGGCTATCTTACTCCTTTCTTTGTTGACCCGGTGAAGATGGATACATATTATGAGGCCTCGGATTCCACTCCTACTCTTCCATCCTCTGCCCATGCACCAAAAGTCCTTGTTCCAGCTGAAAACAATCCTTATTGCACGTCCTATAGAAGGTGTCGAAGACTATCAAAGCACATCTTTCAGAAGTACTTGGATTTTCTGAAGCCTTTCTTTCGAAAACTGAGAGGAAACAAGTCAAATTCTAAGCCTGAATTTGTTGATAAAGGAGTTCATGAGGCCATGAAGAACTGGGTATACTCGTCCCAAGCATCTCCAAGAATAAGTGTAGCTTATTCAACCGATGATTGGCGCAGATCTTGTGACTCTGAGAGCTCAATTTATGAGGCAGTTCTCCATTGCAAAAGATCCATAGGTACGCCTTTCTTAGTATGTTATTGCCATTATGTTAGTTATCATCCTACAAACATTTTGGGCACCAATTAACATCTTTTTATATTCTGTAATTTCAGAAAAATGAACAGTGGGTGTTGTACAAAACCAAAGATCTGCAGACAAGAAAAGCAAAGAAAGGAAGAGGAAGAAGTGGAAAATTTTGAAGGAGCAATTCAAGATACACATGGAAACAGAGGAAATGTGAGGTGACCAGCAGATCATCAACCACATGTTCTTTGTCCCTTTCCATTATATTTCTGGGCTGGTAGCGTAAAGTGGAAGCTGGCAATGGGAATTATGGACTTAGATAGAGGGGAAAATTGACACATTACAATTTGTATGTATTTTTCATCATGGGAGGAAAACTTCCTACTGCAAAGAATCTGCCTCCATTATTATTACTGTGAAGTTTTTACCTGATGATAAAAATAAGATCTACCAAATACTATATTTCCACTTATGCTTAGGTAATCGGTCAATAGCTAGCACGGGATTTACTGGGATGAACGTATGAACAAGAGATTTACTTTTACTGCTTGGAGGTCTTATTTTTCTTTCTTATATGATGAACATGTTCATTCAAATGCGATAAAACTCGAATTCAGTTGGTGTTAAACATCTATCTTCATCCAAAAATGCTAAGGTTTTGAGAGTGAGATAAGAATCAATTATTCATCTTCAAAGTCTGATGCGTGAAGTAAGGTTGCGTAAAACGTAGGGAGATTCAAGTCCAAACACCTTGGATCTACAACTAATTGAAGTGACAAGAAGAAAACTACGCTTGTTTGTGTCACTAGCTCTGAATATATATATATATATAGCAGCCACTCGAACCAAATGCTACTCTTTCGTACCCACAAGATGAGGATCAATTGATCTCTTGAATAATTTTCACAACTTTGTCTTTTTTTTTTTTCAGAAATGCAGCAATTCTATAAAATAATATATATTTAACCTTTGCTGTAAATTGTATTTTAATTCCATCAATACTTTATACATTAATAAACTTCACCAGCTTGCTCAAAACCATTACTATTGTTGATTTCTGCATGTGTTTTCGTGTTATTACCCATCATTAATAAACAATAAAGCTATATTGACTTCTTATCATTTTTAGTTAAATTGATTTGTAAAAATTATATTTGCAAGTTGTTGTGAATGACGTACCCTCTACATTAGTGACATAGAAAGATTTAATTTGTAAACCAATTAAATTCTAAAATTTTCTAATAAATCGTATATATATTGCCACGTGATCAACAACGCGATAGATGTCCTTCATACTTGCTTGAAAATAGAATGACTCATTTTATTATTAATATTCTTATTCATGGAATATAGTTATATTGACTAGAGTTGTCAACAACCTTTTATCCTTCACATCTATTTCAATTATCTAATACAACATGTAATTTTGAAGGTATAGATAAGTGACTTCTATGATTTCCAAAGTGAAAGGAAGAGCATCAAGCGAGAGCGACTTTTTAATTTTTTGAAGATCCATCTAAGGGTTTTCTTTTTTACATCTAATGGAAAAACAAATAAGTGAATAAGACTATTGATACACGGGGATTCAAGTCTGATGATACTGAGATTATAGGAAAATGCGAAGATTTCTCAAATTTGGGCTATATTGCACACGTGGCAGTATTTTGGCCATAATTTTGGCTACGGATATCAAAATCGCGCATATGACCCAATTTAGAAAGTTATTTTCGGTGCGCATGTCGCGGTCATTAAACTAAGCCTAGTGGTCTCATTTCGACCTTGAAATCAGTTGTTTTCTCCTCTGAATCACAGACAGATTAGCCAAGTTGGACTCTAATCGTCAAGAGGCAATCTTTGAGAATAATAATAGCCTTTCGAAAGACATTGTGGGAGCTATTCGACTAGATCAAGTTGGCTTACACATAATTCGACATAGATAAAAGGTTTTGTGCAGGTTATTTAGATTTAGTTGAATTATTAAGGTATGTATTCTGTTTTGCTTTTGATTTATATGCTTAGTTTAGTATATTGTATAGTGTTTGAGTTATTCTATATTTTATTTTGATGTTTGGGTTTGGATTTTATGATTATATGTAACCTGGCTCCTAAGTGTCAGGTTATAATCATGGTATTCCTCCGCCATAAGTGATGGCTATCAATAAAATTGGGATACCGTTCTCTTCCTACAAAAAGAAAAAAGTTATTTTTCCTTTTATGGTAATATTTTGTTGTCACTTTTACGGATGATTCTTATTCTGGTTTGAGCTAGATTTTTTGTAAGATACTGAAGTTATCATATATATTATTTTTATGCAATAATTTGAATTTTACATTTTCAGGCGAAATTCTCAGAATCTCAGGTTTCTTTAGCTATTCAAAGTCGGCTTGTAGGCAATCAGTTTTCAACTTTTACTAATAAACCCTATTCTCAGAGTTTTTTCTCAGTGTTTCATGTTTTCTCAGTATGATCAATTCCTAGTTTTTGTTGATTAACTATATTACTATTTAACATTATTTCGTTCACTAACATGACAGCTTTTAATAACCATTTGATCAATCGTTGATAAAATTTATGAAAATTTATGAGTAATTAAGTATCTCATGTCAATAGAGTTGAATAATGGTGGGTAATAATGTAATATCCAACCTTGGAGTACAAACTTCCAAAATAGACTGCTTAATTTCATTATTAACTGAAATCTCATCTCAATAGACTGCTGAATATCCAACCTTGCACTCTATTTTCATATATTATACAGTTGTTAGATTTCAGTTGCCAACTTCTTCTTCTTCTGCTTCTTTTCACATCAAGTTTCAGGCGATTTTTTTGTCCTTTTAATCTATGGCTACAAAGTTGAACTGGGTTTATTTTCTTTTCCTTTATCCATCACAGGATACCAACTGTTGTATAGAAACGTGGGATAGAGGCAAAGGACTGCAGAGAAAAGTACATAAATACTGTGCTTCGATTCCATGGATCGAGCTAGCTGTATATACTTTCTGCATTGCGAGCAACAGCCAGCGTGTATATTCGCGTTAGCATAAGTAGTTAGTAGTCTGGTAGATCCCTCCTCCTCAATTATAAGCATCCCTCAAACCAAACTTCAATCTGATCTTCGCACCGCAATCATTCATGTTATGGGTTCTAGCTAGTTTTGCCCATATCCATACAGCATTAATACTGTAGTACCTACACATGATGTCTGTTCATTAATTATTCTTCACTCATTGTGCAGGCAAATAAATGATTAAACTAATGCCTTTGATGCTTAGGTCCAACATTATTTGATGTCGAAGTTGTCATACACAAAAAGAAAGGCAAGGCAAGCCGCATCATGCCACAGCATCCCAAATGTAGATCTTTCTATAATTCTAGTGCAGACCTAAACTCCCCAGAATTTTACTGCATTGTTTACAGAGTCTGTCATAATCTGTCATGTAATAGATCTTTCTAAATGCTATTTAAAACTGATGTGGTCAGTAGATAATTTTTTTCTGAAAAAAATAAACAGAACTACTTCGAGTACCATTTTGTTTTTATTAGACCCAAGAACCATGTTTACTTGTGAAAGTAGGTCTTTATTTTGTCCAAAAATTCAAAGTGGACAATAAAATTGTGGTACCATCCTGTTAAAAATAAAGAAGAAAGAAAAGGAAGAAGAGCCATGGAGGTTTCAAGTTCCCTAAGCCATGCATGTGGTCCAGTATGTACGTGACAGGACTTTTTCTTCCAAATTATGTGCATTTATATATATATATATATATTCTTCTAATGATCTTTGTTGATGTCATGTTTCGCAGCCTGAGCAACTCCGCGAGGGGTCGACCTGTTCCTGCGAATATGGGTAAATGAGGGCTCAGGATGGTAAGAAACACCTTCGATGCCTAAATCAGTTTGGGTTCTCAGTCTGTGATTTAAGAGAGCTCAAATGAAAGTGCATAGAAAGTTTTTAGCTCCAGTGAACCGGGGGGGGGGGGGTATATATATACCTGGNGCAGGGTGCACGTCATGGTGTGCCTGTCTCTGACCTTCATTAAATGTGGCGTGATTTTGGCTTAGCACGCCCACCTCCCAAGTCTATCCAGCCATCGATGTCTAAGGACCAGGTTGTCCCTGACAATGTGTATGGGGATTGTCAGCCAGTAGTGGTGTCAGACCTTCTAACTCAAGGATCCTCGTTCCATGCGTTCGACTCCACTGCTCCTCTTTGGGCTTCCGGGGCCGACCTTGCCCTCCTCGGCCTGGCCCATCCTATCATTTCATATCGATTTCCTACTGCCGGGCTACTCTTAGGCCCATTGACACCTCGTGAGCTGGGCCTATGCGGTTTGGCCCGACCTTAGGAACGGCCTCCCTCACAATCTTGAATCTTGATCGATCTATTGCAAGTCATGGCCATGGGACGTAATTAATTCGAGTTTAGTGCGCTGGCCCATGCAATTTTAGCCAGTGGAACTGGGAAAGAGAAAGGGCTAAGGGTAAGAAGTTTGTCACATGTGAAGAAGCAGGATAGGGAGACATGGACAAAATGTGCTATAAGATATGCCAAAGCTTGATAGTTGATAACACTGCTTTTGCATGTCTTTCTACTTCTTTTTTGTCTTCCCTGTTGGATCGTCCACTTCACATCGGAGGAAGCAGCTCAACCGAGAGCTGAGAGTTGCTGTATTTTATAAAATTTTGTGTTTTCACTTGTTGCTATATTTAAAATATATACCGTCAATTAGGTTGTGGGTGGGGGACCATAATACCTTATATATACATGCTAGCTACTTGTCGCTGCTATTGATCCTTCAGTCACTGTAGCTTGTAACAAGACTACCCAAGTGATAACGTCTCTGTGCTTGTCACCATTACACAATATTGCATAAAATTGCATTTGGAGGATAAGTTTTCGAAATCTACGTTGACAGGGGAATTGTGGGAAATGAATGAACCAAATTAATAAGAGTAGTTATAAACTGCTATATATATAAATATATATATATATATTTATATATTGAGGCGTAGCTGTGTTGTTTTCTTGAAAGAGTATTTGGCCCCAGCCATCAACTTTGATCAAATATTAGAGTGCACCAAGTCAAGACAAATTAGTCTCTAAATAATAATAGTGTTGGAAAATATTCTGAAATACTTTGTAAATTAGAGAATATGTAAAATAACAAGAACAAATTAGAAAGAGAGAATCTGGTGTTGAGGCACGTTGTGATAGACGCTTTCCTTAGAGTAGATTCTACCGTCTCCAATTTTAAACATGCACTAGGTTTCTTGAAAATCTACTCTCAAGATATAACAACGTCGGTTTCCGTTAATCTCCTCGTCGATGCACACAAAAGGAGATTTTTGAACTCGATATAAAATAACCAAAACCCAAAGAAAAGAAAAAAAAAAAACAAAAGGAAGGAGGAAGTGTTTCTCTAAATTTTGTAAAGAATTTGGAGTCAATGAATTTGTGGATGGGGTTTCCTATTTATAGATAATGAAAGGGCACTTGTGAAAGTCACAACTAGAATGAAATGACACTTGTGAAAAGTCATAACTTATTTAAATGAAATGGTATTTGTGAAAAGTCACATTATATAAATGAAATGGTTCTCGTGAAAAGTCACATCACATAAATGAAATTATACTTGTGAAAAGGCACAACTAAAATGAAGGAACACTTTTGAGAAGTCACAACTTCTCATATACTAGAGAATACATTGAAAATGTTTCTAATTCACCAAAGGACGTAACCCTTTGTTTGGTTGGCAAGCAGTTAAGACTCATATCCCCGAGAGGCATACATTAGTTCAAGTTACAATGATATATTTTCATTTAAATCTAGATAACCGAACTGATACATTGAACAATGGCAATGGTTCACATTATTTTTTACTTTACATCAAATATTTTAATCATTTCTAAGTTGAAAAACCAATAAATAGTACCTTTTTTTTTTTTTTTTAGAAGAGGCAATCACATGTTCAAGAGTGACTCCTCCCTAAATTTATTGAAATAACCCTCACTTATGGCGGAGGAAAACCGTGGCTACATCCTGACACCAAAGTACTCTAAATAATAGTACTTAATGAAACCAAACCATTCTATTGCCACACACGGTATAAATGGGATCAACAGCTTTGGATCTTAGAGATCCAACCAACTTCTTGTCACCAGCAATGGCGTGTGATCCCCATACGCCTTCACAACCATTGATTGCTGTTCGGCGGTGTATCAAACCATCTAACGGATACTATTTTTCTATCTTACTGCTTTTCCTAACCAAATATCATGAGAAAGAGGAAGTAGAAGCTTCTGTCAACCAAACTGAGGCAACAAAGTGCATCATAACATAATTTATTGCAACTTTTAGTCATAGTGTCATAGTCTAAAAAAATCAGTTTCAAGCGGCTTCCCCTCTTGGAAAATGGGTGGGAGCCAAGTCACTAGCTCCAGATTCTGCTTTTCCTTGTGTTATATTAACTATTTTGAGATGATTGTTAGGACCTTCCATCCTTTTAACTCTTGTAACTTGTAATTGTTTATATGTATATATATACACACGCGCGATGCTTGCTTAGGAGAAAAAAACCAACTGGTCCCAAAAACAGGAAAATGAAATTAAAACAGGAAAATACAAGCAGACAAAGCTTATCTTTCATAATGAATTGACTCTAGTGCCCCCCAAAAAATGAAGAATCTAATTTGGTTCTCTTTTTAATACATATGGCGGGAGAGCAGGCAAACTATTCTATCACTTCTATAAAAAAATGAGTATTTATGACAAGTTATTTGTAATAAAAATGATTATTTGTGACGAAAATAGACTCATTTTAAAGGTAAATAAATAGTTTTTTTATAATGCGCGCAAAGAGGACCACAAATAATTATGGTATAGGATACCATTAATTTGAGGCACAAAAATAAATAAAAGAATTATAACTATGTGCTATATATAAATGTACCAATTAAGGATCTCAGGCACCATCAACTCATCATGATGCTATGTCCTAATTAATTTTTTTTAGACAAATCTAATATTTGCAATTCACACGTGATATATTAGTTTCGGAAGAAAAAAATACATTAATGAACTGATTATGATGAAGATGGAGATCAGTTAAGTTCCGTATCGAGAGACAAATTATAAATTGTGCATTGAGAAGGGCTTCTTACAACTTGTAGACATGACATTGACCCAAAGAGACCAGCCAGATAGGGGGCCAAAAGCTTGTTACATTCCGCATGTCGGAAGCATGCATGCATTCTGCGTACGTCTGACCGTTCTATCCAGTACTTCAACGACAATATATATTATTGAATTGAATGCAGGGGCGGCTCAATATATTTTGTAGCTTAAAGCGACTATTAAGTACACGGTAATTTAATTTAAAAATGATTATAATATTAAAATATTAAATATTAAAATTTTATGAAATGCAAAACAAATATTAATATTATTCTAAATAATAATATCTATTAGTACTATAACAATTTGAAATAGAATCTAATTTTTCTGTAAATAGAATATTATCTCTTATCCATATATATACTTCTTTTAATACTTCATTATGAAAATAAATAAGGCTATCGATATCAAAATAAACATCATATTTTATAAAATATTCAAGAGTAATATTTCATTATATTTTTGCTACTTTTATTCCAATTTCACTATTGTCTGAAAATTTTGTACATTTTGAGTAAGATGTGTTTTAGTAAAATTTCTATATTTACTTTTTTTTTTTTTTTACTATTTAAGATTGATTTTATTTTAGGCAAAAAAATTACTATCTTTTATGCTAACCAATATTTTTTCTATAGTTTTTTTTTTTAAGATCATAATATTTTTATTTCTTTTTCTTTTGTGACCTAGTGGGGGCTTAGGCAGTGGCCTTAGTTACCTACCCCTTGAGCTGGCCTGATTGAATGGTACATACAATTTCTTTCTGTTCATGCCTATTTATGGTTGCACCTATATAATATTATTCATTGAACTACGTACGACAGGCCAACCGGATATAACTCCATATCGAAATAGCTTGGCTTTTGCTAGCTAGTTTTGAGGATAATGAAATTAGGACAATGCTACAGCCACCGTTCCCCTCTCCCGCTTTTACTTCCCGCTTGACGTGGCCTGCTTTCATTTTTTCCTTTCATTTTTGCTTTTTTTTTTCTTCTCACGTCATCTTCAGAATCTCCTTTCCATTTTGTCTCTCTAATATTTTTTTTCTTTCATTTTTGCTTCCTTTTTTTTTTCCTTCCCAAGTCGTCTTCCCCATTCAAATTTGTCTTCCCGAATCCTCTTTCTATTTCATATCTCAGCCTTTTTTTTTTTTTCCTTTAGTTTTGCTTTCCCTTTTTTTTCCACTTCCCATTTCATCTTCCCCCTCCAACCCATTTCGTCATCCATGGCTGTATGACCTCAAGAAAGGAACATGAGATAAAAAAAAAAAAAAAGTAAAAAGTAAAAAGCCAAAAGCACATAGTTCCATTGCATTTCGATCAAAGGATAGCATGAAATCATCCATGTTGCTGAAACAGAGTAAGACAGCGCAGAAGTAGAACACATGGAATTTAGTTTAGATCAGAACAAAGCAACTGAGGTAGACTTTATGTCTTGAAAATGTTTTCTTTTCCAAAATACCCGTTCAGTAATTATCAAAACTAAAGCATGTATACCATTAAGAATTAGGAAATCAAAAGAGAAAAATAGGGTATGTAGCGAAAATGCAGATCCATTACAAAATTGAAAGAAAACCCATGAAGGAGGCATGCATTTATGTCCGAAAGACCATGTATAGCTGAAATGAAAATAGAAAAGGACTGATAGAAGGTAATTAGAGTATCAATTGGAAGATAGTATCTGTGGAGATCTAAAAGAGAACGAAGAAAAGCAAGAAATAAATTACAAAAGAACAGTGAGGGAAGTAGCTAGGGAATAGTAGCATAGTACATGTTGAGGGAGATGATGAGAGAGAGAAAGATAATCAGCGAGTATGGAGAAGACGAAATGAAATGGCAAATAAAAAAATAAAAAATAGCATGCCAAGCGGGAAGCAAAAACGGGAGGAGAGAGCGGTAGATGTAGCATTTTCCATGAAATTAAGCATGCATATAGCTAGCTAGACTGAATGACGTAATGGAATGGCAACCTTGCATGCATGGACAAACTTTATCATGGATCATGGATGTACTATGTTGAAATCGTGTTTCACGGCCTGGGCAACTTCACGCAATTGAGCTCGAACTTGATTCCTGTTGAGATAGAGAATGTGGGGCGGGCCAACCTGGCCTATGCCCCCTGGGCGACCTGGGCCAGTTCGCTTTAGCCCAGCCCAGACTTAGGGGAGAAGTTGCCCTTTTTGTGAACCAATCATGACCAATTTCTCGAAAGCACGTTCGCTTTCGGAATTGATACTTAATTCTTATTTAGGTATTGCTCTTCTAACAAGACAAATTTAAATTTGTAGTAAATATATTTATATGCTAATTGCTGATGCAGGGGCATTAGTGTTTGATGATGCTAAGCTGGCAAATTCCATATTGATGGTGTTTAACTGTTTCAAGAAGGCAGATCAGCATAAATATGATAGGTAAAGATGAATATTGAGCGAATTGTAGAAATATTATGCATGTGTTACTGTTAGTATTTTGGTCATAATTTTAGCTACTTGTATTAGAATCGCACATATGATTCTAATTCAAAAAGCTTTTTTTGACACGCACATCATGGCTCAAAGCTATGCCTAGTGGTCTCTGTTTTAGTCCCAAAATCAACCATTTCACCCTTTGAATTGTTGATTTAAATCTTTTTTTTTTCTTTTATGATAATGTTACGTTGTCGCTTTTAGGGATGAGTCTTATTCTAATTTGGGCCTTATTTTTGTCAAGATACTAATTTTATTCTGTATGTTATTTTTACACAATAATTGTAATTTTAGCTTCTGAAACAAAATTCTCAAAATCTCGGATTTTCTTAACTATTTGAACCCAACTTGTGGGTTTCAGAACCAGTTTTCGACTTTTATGAATACTATTATCTTAAAATTTTCTCTGTGTTACATCTTTAAGTCCTAGTTTCTATTGATCAACTAATCGCCAAAATAATCCTTATTCTACCCTGCGTCAATTTCACTTATGCATACATTGACATATTAGTTAGGGTACGTACTGCAGCGAAAGTTTCATTTAGTGGCAATCTTATATTAATTAAAAGGCTTAATAAGTAGACAATGTGGAATCCACCCATGAAACCATTGTAGAATGAAGTGTGTAAGTATGTACTGGCCCTAAACGACCAAAATCTTGGTAAACAAGAATCGCACGATATATAATGGCCCTGTTAGTTCCTACTTCAACAGGGTTTAGAATGAAGTGTGTGACCAATATGACGATATTCAAAGCCATGGGTTTTTCTCTCAGCTATACATTACTGAACATTTTAGAAGAAAATACAAAAATATTAGTTTTTACCCAATGCCCATCTTTAACAATTTACAATAACTTAGCTACTCATGTTTTTGCGCTGGGAAATGCTAGTTGCCCCGCTCTTAAGTCCTGTTTTTGTATCCTGCTCGACGTGGCCTACACGTTTGCAAACAATAATTCATTTTAAATCATAAGGAAAGGCAACGGAACAAAAACTTCTCTCGCGCTCTTTCCTTCTCGCCCATCAACCCACGTCGTTTGGCCTCTTCATCTTGCCCATCGATCCTGCTCGTTCTCTTCATCAACCAAGCTCCTCTCCGACCTCATCTTCCACCTCATCTTCGACCACAATTTTTTTTCCCTTCCCACATAAATCGAAAGTAAAATCTCACATGCACAAAATACAACTTTCTCGATTTTGATGAAACAAAATAGAACCATATCCAGACTAAGGGAATTTCTTACCCGTTAGCATTAGCGCAATCATATCCAGAACATAAAAGGAACCAAAAGATCACATGATGGACTCGAGAACAATCACATGACACATAACCTTTCCAAACTTCAACCCACTGCATGAGAGCACAGCGTGGCGGAATTCGGTGGTTAGCCAAGACACCGTCGAGTTGAGCAGCTGAACATGAGAGAAAGAGAGACAGTGATGAGAGAAAACGGGCGAAGAGAGAATGCACGAAGAAAACCAGAATATACGAAAATGAAAGCCGTGGGGTGCGACATGAACTTATCGGGAGTGAGCGGTGGCTAGGGTGGTTGAGCTGCTGGACAGTGGGTTCCCTTTTCACCACGGAGGAGACGTTCGAATTAAAGGGTTGGTAGCATAAAACTGCCGTGCTTGGAGGAGCAACCAATTGCTCTGTTTTTCAGACCCAAAACAGAGGAGTTTCGGTTCACTATGCAAGTGGTTGTTCTCTGCACTTTGGTGGTGGTGCAGTGGTGTATGGCGGAGGAGATGGAGCTCCCGTGATGGTCAAGTGGAGGTGGCGCACGGCGAAATGAACAAAAACAAAAAAAACAAAAAATTGTGGGCACGAAGAGAAGAAGCATATATGTTAGTCATCTTACATTGAATGCATATAAATAGACCTCTCGCCTGCGTCAAGGGAACGAAGCCACTGAAAAACTTGCTTTGTCTGGCAATGGGTATTAAGAAGTGGTGGAATTTGGATTCAGAGAGTCCTCATGAATGCATCCAGCTAGGGCAGAGCTGTGTGGAAAGCTCCAAAAACAACAGCACACAAATACAGTCGAGATGGAAAATGTTTTGGAAGAAAACCAAAAGTGAGAAGAAGAATTTTCTTGGCAGAACTACTCCAGTTACGTTAATGCGTACTGCTACATACGATTCCAAGATGTATTCCAAAAACTTCGATCAGGAACTGGGTGAATGGATCGAACTCGTGGGGCTGGGGACAACAAAATGGTGAACTATATCAATGGCAAAATCGATGAGTTTGGGAGAAAAAATAAATTAAACTGAGGTTGGAGATGGAGGGGAGGGGAGGGGAGGGGAGATGAGGTCGGCGAGGTCAATAGGCAAGGAGAGTGTGCTGGGAGCTGAATTTCTCTTCTGTTGCTTTCGTGTTTTAATTAAATGAAATGAATGAATAAAATATAAGGAAAAGTAAGTAAGTTGGGATGCCACGTACAATGGGATAAAGTAACGGGAGTTTAAGACGGGCCGAATAGCATTTCCGTTTTGCACCACTCGGCTTAGTACTAGATCGTCCATTCACTCTGTAAACATGTTCATTGGAACTGACGTCAAAACCCTAAATTTTAATAGAAGCATGGGCCTAATTATAATAGAAACATGCAAACTCTCAAGGCCATAGAAACATGGGCCTAATTATAATAGAAGCAAAAGCCTTGAGAGGCCTATCTGCAAAATTAAGAGCTTGGAATATTTTGAGAGGCTTCTAAATCGTTGCCATCTGAGCCTGCAAATTTCAAGAAATTTTCTGTATCTCTGGAATCTGAGCTGCCATGTCTTAAATGGAACCACTTGCCCAACGGTTTTGGTTTCTTGTCACTGATGGCAATAGCAATGTCATTAGGGAAAAGGTCTCGGAGAACAAAGGCATGCAAGATGGTTGTTATAAGCAGACCCGAAACTGTAAGGGTAGCAGCGGCAGAGAGTATGACAGACAGAACTTGGGTTACCACACTTGGTACTTCATTTGAGTACCTGATAGTTGCAATGGCAGCACCAGTCATTGGGAAAGTGTAGGCCCACCATGCCAGTGAGAACCTATACATGGAATCAAATGAAAAAGGAATGTCAGAAAATCTATTCAAAGCTGCAAATGGATTAACAATATATACTTTCTCAAGGGAGAAATATAAGTCATGTCATACTTGAACCCTCGGAAAAAATTAAGCCGAACTCCCTGCGGAAGGGCAGAAAAATCAATTAGTGTCAAGCGGAGACTTGAAGTAAAGATTTATGTTCATTTGCGTTAGAGGGGAGGGATACCAACCAGTGACAAATATAGGAACAGTGCGATGAAGTAAGTAATCCGTGCACCAAAATCAAAGGTGCCTTGAATCTTTGCCCATGCCATTGAAGCAACGCTTGGTGCAGCTACAAACAGAAAGAACACTGGATGGAGCTCTTTTGGGAGAGTATCATTTGTTGGAAGTCTCTGGTAGAGAGTTACAAATAGGACCAAGTAGTGAGCCAAACCAACAGAAAAGAAGAATATAGGCCCTTCTTTTAGCCCCATTGATGCACCCAGTAATGCCCCCACAAAATTTCCGATTATAGAGAGATGATTTGAAGGATTGGCCACCTTTGATAGCCTCCTGTGGCCTCCTGACATCCACTGTCCATAGATCTTAAGCTCAAGACAGAAAATTGGCGTCATGAGAACATACCAAAGAGCTGGAGGCAGGTTGTTAGCAACTGAAGGTGGCACTCCCAGAGCTAAGAACAAGAGGGCTATCCATGGGGCAAAGAAGAAGTTGATTCGGATAGGGTGGTAGTACTCACGGCGAACTGCTTCAAAGTAGAGAATCACTTTCAGAAGGTAGATGGAAGCAGCTGTGGCAATAAGAGCAATAGAAATGCACCATAGAACGAGATTTACTGCGGGGCTTATGTGAAGATATTTTGTGGAGGCAGAAGTGGCCAGGGCTTTCCACATAATTGCTTGGCTGCTAACCCCAAGACAGATACCAAATGAAGAGATGGGATAACGTAGAAGAAATGGCCATGTCTCGTCATTCGGAAGCACTATTTCCTCTGAAGCCTGTAAAAAAGACTGCACAATGATGAAGAAGCACAAGAAGTTTGAACGAAAATCTAAAATCAATATACAAATCTGATAGTGAAACATATAGGTTGCATGGTAACCACAATTATAGTAGCATCTAAGATTTACTAATTTTACTCTTTATGCAGAAAAACAGTCCATTAATCAGAGAGAAGCACGATCAATATATAAAGGTAAAAATGTCAGTCTAACTCGATTAAATCTGCAACTAACCAAGTTTCCTCATAATCATTGTTACTTTCAGATTTCTTACTTGCACTAACAATGTCCAAAGGCAACAGAGAAGGAACTGAACACTAGCAAAAGCAATAGCACGTGATTGCTTCGTTAGATTAGAGAAATTACTTTGATGATATGTATGGGAGGTAAGGCTGCATGCAAGCCTTAATCATACAAACCGAAGCCTGCATTCTCCAAGTTAGAAACAAACAATTCGTTCACTTCAAAATTCATTAGAGGATAGCATTAGAGGATAGCCCGACTTAGGAACTGTGTAAAATGCGCCGAAAGGTTGGGAAAGGAAAGCACATACCTTAAGGGTCTCCAGCTCTGGCCCTTCCAAGGCATCGAAGTACCGATCCACAGGTAAATTTCTTTCGACTTCTCTACTCCGCCCTGTGTCCTCCTCGGGTCCGGCTTCCGGTGACGTTGGCTTTCCACGCAGCAATGTGATCTGCCTCTCAAGTTTCCCAGACCATGTTTTGAAAGGATCAAATCTCTTGTCCTTCAACCTTTTAGTACTTTGGTGGTAGGCAAATTGTCCGTCCTTATCATATGCAGCATTTGTTGGCATTGGCTGAGAATGATGTCTTAGCTGTTTTGGTGGATCACTGCCAGTAGTCTTGGATACACAAGAAGAATCTGCAATCCCATCCTTAAAAATGGTTTCACCACTGAAGAGAACTCTTCTGGTTTTCTGTAAGTGGACTTCAACTGGAGATGGAGGCATGCTGATAGAAATAGAACGCCCCCTTTGATGATGGTAGATGGGTTCAGTTTCATTTCCCTGTTTTTCACAGACGATTACAGTATTTAATGGACTGAGAGATTGAGATTCGCTTGGCTGACAATGATCATTGATGAAGTTAGCCAACTTAATGTCATCAAAGCCGGCCACTTCATTTGATGATATATACTTGATGAGAGATGGAACTTCAGGTGAATCCTGCTGAGCAATACCAAGATGTATCTCGTTTTCCATTGATACAAAAGCACCTGAAAGAATCCACAATTAATGAGGGTTAAAAACAGAGCAGTTGTTTGAGGCTCTCAGAATGAGTGAATACTATGAATAATCAGTCTGAGTTAACTTTTAACCTTTCAAAATAAACCCATGTTTTTTCACTTTTCATACATTAATTTTTTTTTTTTTTGAAAGGATTCATACATTAAAATTTAAGGTGAAACTCGTAATTTAGGACATTCTGTCTGGTTATTATTAGTTTTCCTAATGAAAAATTGCCTGGTGACCTAAATTCCATGTGTCAATTAATTGAAAGGTGATGGTATATATGGACTTTTAGACATGTCAGTCCATCGGAAAATCACAAAAAACCATATTAATCTTCTTATTTAACAAAAATGAATTAAAAGGCCCAAAACTAGAAAAAAAAAAGAAAAAAAAAAGGACAAAGATAAAATTAACAGAAAAAAGAAATAAAAAGATAACAAAAGAAAAAAAAGTCGTTTGAGAAAGGAGAATATGTTAAAAGAGTAAAAAAAAAAAACAAATAATAAATCCAACCTACCCATTCAGCTGATGGTAGTCATATAATTTGATCCGAAACTTGATTCAAAGCTGAAATAATATTTTTTGGTAAATAATAATTGATTCTACCTGATCATGAATACCGTCGTGGCCCGATCAGCACCACGAAGGTGTCATCCAACGAGTGTACTGCGTACCAGTGGTTCTGTCGGGGAACTTCCTATTTCTTGTCTTTTATTTTTAATATTCTGTAATATTTGATTTTTTTTTTTCTATTTAAAGTTTAATTCTTGATCTAAAAACAAGAATAAAGAGAGTACAATAAGTGTTAATAATTTATTAATTTTAAACAATCTTTTTGTTTGTATACCAATACCTTTACGCCTTTTTTGCTTCTTTAATTTTAAAATTATCTTTTTCTTTTTCTTTGCTATATTTTTTCATGTTTATTGACTTTTGGTTTTAAAACCCTTTTTTTAATTTCATATAGATTTTACTTTTCAATATTGGGTAGGTACGTAACCTATTGTTAGGCTCTCTCGTCCCCTCTTTTGCTATTGTATATATTTATATATAGAAAATGATATATACCTCATGCTCATTATAATATCTTCCTACCGTATCATATCATTCATTCAATAGTTGATGGATATCATGTCACGGTAGCCATGCATTATGAGGTAAATATGTAGTATAAAGCATGACTCTTGTCATTATAAACTACTTATTTATTATTAATTATTTTTTGTTAAAATCATTCTTTTTTATGAAAATGAATCTATTATTATCGTAAATATTTATTTTTATTATAAATAATTTATTACAAATATTTATTTTTCTATATATATATTTAAATAAAAGTTAATGCTCAGTGAAGGAATTTAGAATAACCAAAGAGGGAAAACAGAGAGACTAGCTAGCCACTAGGAGTCTAGGAATTATGATAACGATTAACGAGAGTTGCTCCACACGAGCCATCGCAAAAATATCCATCTAAGAGTAGTACGATCACTCCATGATAATCCATCTGTTTTTTAATCACTCTATATATGAAATGCAGCACTGATCTTGTTCTGACCTGATTAAATCATAACAAAAGATGGAAAGAAAGGTTTTGGGGGTTGTGACTACAATATTAATATCAGATTTGCGTAAATGCAAGCATTACTCATGTCATAATCTCTTCTCATCTTGAACATCTTTTGAAGTGGATCAGTATTAATCAACTGCTAATTAAGTCGCTTGAGTGCCCTTACTGCGCGCTAGCATTTTGAATAATAAGAATTTTGCCATATTCAAAGCCAAGCATGCACAAGTTATAACCAATTAATATCTAAACTGGAATACCGAGAAAAAAAAAGGTTGCTGTAATCAAAGATTGAGAATCCGAACCTCGAAGCTTCGGCTATCTGGAAACTGATTTCTTGCACAGGCAGTACTACTTGTTGCTGCTCAGGCTGCAGAAACTCCGATCGAGTTGCATTCAAGACCCAAAGAGACAAGTCTGATCCGTTTGTCTTCTCCAGCAGCTAGCAGATCCGTTTGGTTAAAAACTTGTAAAAAGAAGTATGCAGGGACTCAGAAAACAAAATAAGCGCAACCGGCCGCACCCAGAACGATCTTCCAACCATGAGAAGCGCGCAGCATATAATACATAATAGTCTAACGCAGGGACCATGTGCACGTCAAAAGCATTAATTTCATGAGTCTGGCTAGTTACGTTGTTTGGGGTCGGATTGAGACGTTCGTGCAAAAGACAAACTAGCTAGTAAAATTATATCTAATATTCCAGCTAGTTGCATGCTTTGGGTGACAATATGTTATGGTAGGTGAACAGGAAATTAAGCAAAGACAGGCTTGCATGATTTGTCATGATTCCATCACCCTTAAATTCATGAGTACTATCCTTTGATATCAAGATATATAATAGGTTGAATAGATTAGCAGCAACAAGGGCTGCCTTCGGCTTCACCATTTTTATACATAAACCTAAAATAGTTGTAAATCTGGGGACAGTAATACTGCCAATATAGGTAGCTGCGCATGCATGCTGTAGCAGGCATTGAATGCAAAAGGAAACGACATAAATAGTGTATAATTGAAAATTAGAACACAGCAGCATATCTCAGTCGGACGTTGCTACGTCCACATAAGTTTTTTACAGAAATTCTTTTACCGAACACTACAAATCTTTTTTTTTTTTTTTTAAATCTTTTCTTTCACTATTTTTTTAAACTATTTAAATATTAAAAAAAATCACATATTCATTTAAAAACACTTACTTAATCATTAAATTAAAAAAATTAAAAAAAAATTAAAAAATTTTCGATAAGAAATTTCGGTAGACTTGTTCTGTGGGCACAGTGTTTTCCATCTCAGTTACTAGAAGCTTTCTCTAAACGATCCGAGCTAGGGACAAATGTCCTTCAAAAAAGTTATATATAGTACTGTATATCAGGGAAGAAAAACGAAAGTTATTTTACACTCCATATATAGTGTTGGGATTAACTGGCTTTCAAAAGTTAATTTGAAGTGTAACAGCAGAAGTAAATAAAAAAAAAAATCAACAATTGCACATAAAATACTAAAATTTAAGTGGTTCAGCTAAATGTGAGCTTACGTCCACTGGTTGGATTAGTCTTAATAAATTCACTATCAACAAAGGTGAAATACAAGAAATTAATCACAAAATCCTCAATCTCAAGACCCCAATACGCCCGCCAATAGAATCTTGAAATTCTCAAAAGAGGACTATTCTCTCTTTGTGTAAAATTTTAGAGACTCAAATGGCAAAAAAGTGAAAATACAATCAAAACAATTCGTATATTATATTAAAATGATGCGGAGCCCTTAATACTAACATTCGCTCGAACGGAATATTGAGCACGGCTCAAGCGAATGTTAGGGTTAGGGTTCGCTCGAGTCTTATATATTAATTTAGTGCAAAAGTTGAACCAATATCTTGTAATCAGCCGTAATCCATGGAACATCAAATATCAAGACAAGATTTAAGTTTTAGGTTGGTTTTAGATAGACAGTTCAGATGAGACGAGATATTTTGAATAGTAGTTGAATAAAATATTATTGGAATATATTTTTTAGTATTATTTTTATTTTGAAATTTGAAAAAAAAATGAATTGTTTATTATATTTTTGTATGAAAATTTTAAAAAATTGTAATGATTGAGATGAGATAAGATGAGATGAGATAAGATAAGAATTTTGTGTATGCAAACGAAGCCACTTAAATTATAGGATTAAGAAAACCCTTAATTAATTAGCAAAAATAATTAAACATCTATATATAAAATATTATATATTAAGTCCTAATTAATACGTACGTACAGACAGCAAGTTAAGACAGGCCAGGTTGGTTGATGAGTTCAAAATTTTATTTAATTGACTTTAATTATACTGGGAGCTAGGATAGATGTCCCAATAGATTACAGTTGTTCGCAACAACATTAATATACCTACTATCATGTCAACCATTAATTAAGTTGAAAAATTAGAACATGAATGAAAAGGTTAATTTATTCCTTTAAATTCCAAATTCAACGTCCTAGAAACGTATGAATGTGGCCTGCCAGATACGTACTGTACTAAGAAGCGAATATATAGGATAATCTCGATCGATCGATCGATAACTAATGATAAAATAAATAAATGCTTAATTTATTTAATTTGATATAAGCCGTACATATGACGTTCGTGGTTGTTCATGATTATTAGAAACGCAGGTATGATCATCATGCTAGCAGCTTGCACCGTCAATTTCGGAGATTTGTCAAATGACAAGAATTGATGTGATGTAACAATATGCACATGCATGACCAACAAGTCAATTAATATGTATTGTTTATTTGAGACAAGAAAATTCGAAGATGCATGATGTCATGTTGCAAATTGTGACTCGGCTAGTAGTCGTCGATGGTCCTCCTCCACATACAGCAGGATGGTCCTCCTCCACATACAGCAGGAAGATGTAGATCATCATGTGACATCAATTTATCAATAAATGTATACAGAAAATTATCTGATCTCCCGACGCCGCCGGTGACCCTAGCTGTGACTCCTTTTTCTAATTTATTTACGTGACGAATAAATTGGGTTGAGTATGCTAGCTAGCTAACCATGGCTCCGATCGAGATCTCTCAAGTGTCAAGAATGTTCCGTAAACTAACAGAGTAATATTTAACCTAACAAATTAATGAAGGTTCTTCAATATATATATATATATATATATATATATATGAGCATTGTTATGCATCCTCCTACACACCACATACTAATGTATTTTTTATTTTTTTAAATTTTTTTAAATTTTTTTTTATTTTACTCTTCTTGAAACATTTATATTTTTTTATTCATCATCCATATAATACACATTTAATAAGAAAAATAAATAAAATAAAATAAAAAAAAATTATAGTGTGTGGTGTGTAGGATGATGCAAAGATTAATTATATATATATATTAATTGCAGCTAATTATTGCAGTACTAGGAACCCTTTCTAGCTAATATGTTAATTATGAATCAATTAGTATTATAATTTTTTTAATTATAATGATCTTTAATTTATATAAATAATATGATTAGAACATAAGGATACATTTTTTATGATTCAAAAGTTAATGAAATCAATGCACGAGTAATCCTACTACCCGACTAGATCAAAGTACTGCATGCATAAAGATATAGATGATCTAGAGAGAGAGAGAGAGAGAGAGAGAGAGAGAGAGAGTGGTGTCCCATATGCAGCCAGATCAAGGCCGGATCAGTAGGAGACTACATGTGCAGCTGGGACGATACTGAATTTATGGTGAATACTCAACCACATACAAATTCTTCTAAAATATCCAACAGTACGAGGCCGAATCAGACCGATATTTTCCTTTCAGGGAAACCACTTAAAAGTCTCCAAGCAAAATGCTGATCAAGTTGAAATAAGAGATTCCTGAGAATGTACTAGAAATTAATTATAGATTTTGCTCTCGTCTCTTTTTGTTGTTTAACTTGTTTCCGACATAGAAACATGCATGCCTAATTTACCAGAAGATCAGAACATGCATCACAACCTCTAGACACAATGTCCAACCTCAAGATCACATGAATATGTATATAACTATATATATATATATATATATAGACACACATATGATATATACATATATGGCTTGAACTCTTCCATTGTCGTCCTTGAACGTACGATATCATTCTGATGAATTCCAAATTAACTGATCTGTACCTGTACGATGTCACACGATCATCATTGAGTTGGAAAGCCGTCAAAATAAATAATCCACTACAACAAATAGTGATTTGGGAGACAGAATTTTTTCCCACAAATACTATTTAGTAACAAATAATTATATTTTGCCACAAAAATCACGTCGTTGGAAAATTCTCGCCGCAAATAATTATATTGGACCATTATTTTTTGTCACAATTTAGAATCTGTGAAAATTAATGATTTTTTCTCACAAAATTAAGCTCATCAAAAAAGGTTTGTAAATAATATTTTTTTTCAGCGACATATGCATTTATTAGTGATGGAATTAGTTGGTGACAAAAAATTTACAATTCCCGTGAATACAATTTGGTTGCAAGTAATTACCATTTGCTACCAAATTCAAGTCGTCAGAATAATCTCGTCGCAAATAATTATATTAGACCATTTTCTATTTGTCACGAATTACAATTTGTGACAATTAAAGGCTTTTTTCCACCAATTAAGATCACCAGAAAAAGTTTACACATTATATAAATTACTCTTCCCACCAATCAAGATCATCAGAAAAAGTTTACGGATAATATTTTTTTATGATGAAATATGCATTCATTTGTGACAGAATGAATTGGTGACAAAAAATCAACTATTCCTACAAATAGTATTTGGTAGTAAATAATTACGTTTTGCCACCAAATTCACGTCATTAGAATAATCTTGCCGCAAATAATTATATTAGGCCTTTTTCTATTTGTCACGAGTTACAATCTGTAAGTTTGGGATATTGTTATACTAGTATTTTTTTTTTTAAATTTCATAAAAGACTATTTCCGGCGATCATAAATCGTCAGAAATATTTTTTTTGGCCGCAAATGCGTATTTCCCACGTTTTTCACCGCGGCATATAAGTATTTCCAACCCCTGTGAACCATGGTTGGCACACTTTTTGCCATGAAAGTTTGCACTTTTTGCAAGGGAAAAAATTGTCGAAAATAAGAGTATTTCTAACAAATATTTCACTCGTAGTTTTAAGCATTATAGGTTGTCGCGTATTTCTGAGGAGTCAGCTACGACTCGCAATGGTGGAAAAAAGTTATTTTGGATAAAAATATTGATTAATTACGACAAAATCACTTATGAAAAAAAGGCTAATTTGTTGTAGTGACCATGCATGCACACATCTTGAATTAACGTGGTCTCCTTAGAAGACACATGTTTTCCAAACACTACTTTCTCTCCTTTTGCTCTTGGGAATGATAATTATAAGGAAGATGAGAGCTCAATATATACATGCATGCAGGTGATTGAGATCAATCGATCATTTGAGAAGAAAGAAATCTCATGATTTGCTTCTAATTAGGTTAGGTTTGGAACTAAAGATAAAATATAAAATTTTCATCTCATCATTATAATTTTTTAAATTTTCATACCAAAATATAATAAATAATTTGCTTCTAATTAATCGACTCTGATCTGGCCATATACTGAAGGAAGGGTCCTTTTCACCATCTTCCAATATGACAAAAGAGTGTATTAATATTAGCGATATAAACAGTAAGCTAGCTTGGCCCTCTCTCCATGCATGGGTTGGGTTCCCATCGACTAGTAATTTCGTGCTCGGCTAGCTAGATGGCCAAGAACAAAAAAGATCGATCCAGTCCAAATTAAAACACTAATTAATTAAAGAGACAGACCTAAGCGAACCCGTTTGGATGAGTTGAGATGAATTAAGATAGTTTTAGATGAATTGAATAAAATATTATTAGAATATTATTTTTAATATTATTATTGTTTTGAGATTTGAAAAAGTTGAATTGTTTATTACATTTTGTGTAAGAATTTAAGAAAGTTGTAATGATGAGATGAGATAAGTTGAGGTGAGTTTCAAATCCAAACAAAGAAAAGAGATCCTGTTAACATATAAAATAATAAAATCTATATTTTTCCATCAGTTTAAACTTTTAAAACAAATGATGATTTCACATATCCACTCACAATATCGATCATCGGTGCTAGCCGCAACGTCTGATTTCGTTTTCATCATTTTGTTCTTTCTTGCGTACATGCATTCTGATGGAGTACTTTAATTTTGGTATGACTTTCATATATATGCAGAATATTACGTACGCTATAAAAAATATAATGAGCTGTAAAAGAGAAAGACCCCTCCAACTCGATCAAGGAAAGCTATGGCCCTAAGCTGGCCCAATTTAGTAATGGTACTGTATAATTAGGTTTAAGTCCCAATCTTGTAGCCCAAGCTTGGGATGGAACATGCATACTCCCAATTAATTAAAAGAATTTTATAAATTATTAATATAATTTCATGTGATATGTTAGATCTATTTTATAATAAAAATCATTTTACACACAATCTGATGTATTACATCAATTCACGTCAATTTGTATGTTTACTTTTATAAAAAATTAAAAAAAAAAAGAAAAAAAAGAAAAGAAAAGGAAAGATGATCGTTATATTAAAACATATATGAGCAAGGTATCAGAACAGAACATACCATGGATTAATTGATTCTTCTTCTTCTTTTGCTTTGGCTTTTTCTATGTTTCCTTTATGGAGTGAGAGACAGAGATGGGTCCCCTGATCATATAGAAAAGGGGAAAAGGTTAAAAAAAAAGGGCATGCAATGAGATGGAAGTTATTCGTTTATTTTATTGAGCAGTACACCTAGCACGAGACGGTCCCTGTAAGAGCATTTTTTTTAATTAATCTTTTTATACCCTTAAACATTTAAAAAAAATCAGAATATCATTAAAAAATACTTTCTAAATAAATAAATTGTTGGGATTCAACTGTCGGTGAGAGTAGCATTTTTGTATTTTATTATGTGGAAGCTGGAAATTGGAAATTATGCAAGAATACTTTAGAACCTCTTATTTCATTTCATATCTAAACTGATGCATGCATGTTCATTGCACAGAATTAATTCATTAATTAGAAATCAATTTATGGGGAAGGATCGAGATTTTGTATGTTAGGTTAAATGTATTTGTAGTTGGAAACATACAAACAAAAACAAAAAAACCAAACCTTGCTGTTGCCTACCCGACATTAATGGGTCCCAAACTGGCTTCTTCTGGCCCAAGAAACTAAACATTGGGTTAGGTCTATAGCCGCAGCTCAAGTTGGACCACCCTAGTTCTGAATTAAGCCCTGTGCTTGAGAGTGGTACATATATATGCATGTGGCCCACGTCATTCTGCCTACCTACCTTTCTCACACCACAAAAAAAATAATTGAAAGGGTTATGATCATATGCCTGCCTCATGCCTTTTCTTTTCTTTTTGAACCTATGGTTTTAAATTTGGGTTACTTACCTTTCCTTTAAATATATTTTATAATTCATTTTAAATCAATTAATATAATTGTGATACTTTATTAAAAAAATAATTTTAATTTTATGTAACTACCCTTCATTTTAAATAAAGTGATAAAATAGTTTTAAATTAATTGTAAGCTTATCATTTTCCTTAAATTTTATACATGAAAATGATTACTTCTACAATTATTTATCACTCAGAGCTAGAGAAGAAAATCATAGGCAGATCTCATGTACAACATTAGATGCTGAGTGAATATTGATATAAAATATTCTAATATTAATAGTTGATTAATTAAAAATAAATTATTGATATCTAGCGTGTAAATTAGTTGGCCTCTTCTAATTTAGTTTCTAAAGCGGATAATCATGATCTATATATTAAGTTTTCAGATAAAGTCACATGATCAGTTTATGGAATTACTTTTATATAATTCTTTTATAGATCATGTAGCACTCATCTTAATTTATAAAGGCAGACATTCGCACATTCATGCAAGACACGTGCCTTGCACACTATGTTAGTACATGATCACAATCAAATAAAAATTATAAGTAGTTAGCATATATATATATATATAAGATTAAAAATATTACGTGCACTCTCTCCTTAATTAATTAATTAAGTTGCTACAACTATTTTGTTAATGCACAGCTTGTAATATATTTAAAGATATATATATATATATATATCTTAGTTTGGGTATAGAGTGTATGTATGGTAAGTAGAGATATTTTTGTTCAAAATTTATTTCTCCACTAACCACCCCATATTAATTAAGAAGTACTACTATATAAATATAAATATATGTATATATATATATATATTCATGTGTGTGGTGTCTTAATAAATGCGCATTGACAGCGCTTTGTAGTATCAACCACATCCTTTTCAAATAAATACAAAAAAGCACAGTAAGAGCCCTGTTATAAAGAATGTGCTCAAACCACAAATCTCGTCGATCCATTCTGTCAATCATTCCACAGACATTATTAATTTGAGCATATCTAAGAAGCATATATAGCATTTTCTTATATGATTTGTCACACATCATGACGACGTACAGCCCTACCTCATGCCGATTTAATTGTGACAAATTAATAAACTATATACACATATAATTAATATATATGATTGAAAAGAATTAAATTAAATTCCTAACGCTAAGAGATCAATTTACGATCAGTTCGATACTTTTTACCATGGCCAAAAGAATGAAGAAACGCCTGCGGATCGTTGCATATAATATATTTTTCTTTGTAAGCTGATCTCTTTATTGGCCGGTTAATATGTTTTCAAGAATCTTTGCCATTAATTAATTTCTTTAAGCCGGAAATGCATGCATGCGGCCTACCCCCACCAAAACTTCCAGCCTTATTTGGGAGAATAAAATATAATTTACTTCCTCGAGAAAATGACAAGAAAACTAGATAGGAGAACCGAACCAATTATATATATGTAAATGACAACTGGATCGAGCACTAAACACTATGATGATGAATGGGAAATCATGCAAAACTATTATATATTATTATAAAATACATCTGATCATCCGAGTTGAGAAATGATAATCCAATTATAACATATAATAATGTGCAGTACTGTGTGTCATGAACAAGTGAAGAAATTCATGAAGAGATCGTACTTTCTCCTCGTTTAGAGCTACCTAGCTAGCTATCATATATGGCGAGAAAATTGTCAAAAAAGCAAGAACTATCCTAATACCCTCTTAGTTACCTTGATTATGACAGTACTTCTCTTGCATTATTATTTTGGCTAAACTGCTCGTTTGCTACAGCATTAATGTGTGGGGTCTAATTTAATTAGGAGCGCAATACATGCACATGCACAAGCATACTCACAGACATTGACAATGCATTCACATGTGCACGCACAGACAGACTACATATATATATATAGAGAGAGAGAGAGAGAGAGAGAGAGAGAGAGAGAGAGAGAGAGAGCAGAAAACGAAGAAATTAAAATGGGTTAATGCATAATGTTTCTTTGAGTTGATGCAATAGAGAGAGTTTAAAGGATGGGAAGGTGGGTGTTAATTATTAGATGGCTAGTGCATGGCACAATGAAATATTTACGAAGCGAGCTTTACAACTTTTAAGGGATGCAGGAATTAGAGGCTTGTTTTTTTTCTCTAAAGTGATCATGTCGTTGTCATGTTGTTGCTTGCCCCAACTTTGACCTACTTAACGTGTGCCTCTGCTTTAATTATGTGTCACTTAGCACCACAATCAACAAAAAGCGGTCGGCAATTCCTAGCTGGGCCAACGTCCTGACGGCCAAATTACTGGTTAGTGATCTCGATCGAACTTCTGGATTTTAGCTGAAGCTAGCAAATTAGGGTTTATAATTAGTTCTTGCAGCCTTTATATATATGGGTGGGCTCTCAGGTTTTCATTTGTTTGCTTATACAATACGAAGTAGTACTGAGGGTGGGGGACTCAGCCAAAAAGGGAACATCCAATATCAGTACGTAAAAATTATAGGGAAATTAAAATGAAATGATCGAGATCGACCCGGCCGCTAGTTTTATTTCTTTGCCATTAATATTCCTTTTTAGTATTATTATTATTAATAAAGCTGGTGCTAAAGGGAATAATGTTATTTATTCTTCTGTGTTGGATCCACGGCCGGCTAGAGGTTTCCTCATACTTGATAAGGGCGGTTTGCCATACTTGAGAAGAAAATATGTGAAGGTTAGTTACACGTACGGCTTTACTTGAACTTATTCGTTTATTAGGTTATCTTTGTAATTGCTTTGTTCTTTTTGGTTAATTTTAGTGTCTTTTGCATGCTTGGGTTTTGGTACTGTTTTTGTAACTAGCAAGTATCAAGTTGTAATCACGGTATTCTTCCACCACAAATAAATATTTATCAATAAAATTAGAATACTACCGCGCATCTCCTTTTCTGAAAAAATAAAAATTAAAAAAATAAAAGATAAAAAAATAAAAAGAAAAGAGGAAAGGAGAGCTGTAAAGTTGTGCATGACACACTTTGCAGTATTAACGTGAGCGAGTCTACATCCACCACATATATTCCAAAAAGTTACCCAATGACCCTTTTGCCTCATTGGACGAAAATAAGAACAAGCAACAATAATAGCTTTTTACATACAAAGACATCCTTTATTTTCCTTTTTAATTTTCTGTGTTTCAACTTTCACATGGTATTGAGTTTTGCTGGTTTCCATTTTACATGATTATTTTTTACTTAATTAGGTGGTTTCCTCATGATCAAAGCTAGCTGGATTAATATATAGGCCAGTGATGATCTAAAATATAAGATTTCTCCTTCTTTATTATATATTACACCTGCAAAAAATAAATTAATTCTTAATATATACAGTACTGTTTTAGATTTTTTTTAGTAATAAAAATATATTAAAATAAATCATTCATACACAAGAGGATCAGATCAGGTGATATTGCTCCACAAGCAACTTAGTGCATGAAAACATAAGTAGTGGACCAATTATCCAAATCCTTATTCGTGGGTAAACGATCAAGATCATCATAAGACCGGAGTCATTATAAAAAACTGTTTATTTGCAACCATTTAATTCTAGCGAAATGACTATTTGTACTTAAAATTGATTGTAAATAGTCTTTTAATTGCAATAAATTGATCACAAAAACTTATTTTTCTTGTAGTGATATATAAGGGAAGCGAGCAAAGTATTAGTAAATAAGGAAAATCAAGGTAAAACCTAGACTCGAATATCCCATATCAGTTTATGTTTGCATCAATTATTCTGATGCTAATTTTAATGATCATGAGGTTATCCACTAATTCGATTTATTATCTCTAGATTCACATTCGTAAAGGGTGTGAACATATATAATAATGAGATTGCTATACTCGACTAAATAGAATGGTTGGCAGGTCAGAGTATATAGGTGAAGCATGCCTTCATGTTCAATTAATGCAACTTTAGTTCTGTTCGAATGTTGTTTTAGTGACGAAAATCTTCCGTGATAAAAGATTTTAACGTCTGAATATCCAATCAAATATGTGCAGGTAACAACCCGTCATAAAAAAAATTAAACAGTAAAGTGACATAATATATATTTTGTGACGGAGTTGTTGCATCGCTACATGGACGCGCGTACGATTTGTTTTTATTTTTATTTTTTGTGATTTCGTCTGTCATAAAAACTAGAATATGTTTTGTACGTAGGGTCCATAATTGGGAGACAGAAAAATATAAAAAAAAAAAAAATCTTTAAATAATTTAGGGCCGGGAATTGGGTGGAAAATCTGTGTCCACTTGTTAAAAGATCTAGGTAGCTAGCTTTGGGAGGGAAATTATAATAAAATTAAGTTAATATATAGTCAAAGAGTGATGGGCCGACGGCTAGCAATATAAGGAGCGTGAAACTTTATTTCTTTTCATCACTTTTTGGTTGGCCAGCAAAGTGGTTACTTAGCTTGTCAGTAAAGCTCCATGCAACAAGCAAAACGATCCAAGACAAAATATATCACACTCCTAAAACTTTTCTGATGCATGACTACTACTTGCGCGCCGATTATTTAAGCATCATGCGTTCCTAGTACGTACTGCCACCTTCTGCTAGCTTCTAATTAATTAATTTCTTATTTCAGTGAATAATATATATTGATCACTTTTCTATAGTTTTAACACTATAAGAAAAGTGTGAAGCCGATGTTTACGGTGGGCGCGTAGTCTGAATTTATGCCGATGATTGTGGTTATGTTGGTTTATTGTGTTAATTAGTATTGTAGCTTTTATTGTTTAATTATTAATAAAGAAGAAATAGGCTATTAGACTTGATGTTCATAACAGCAGTATCCCGTACTCCTCCTCTTTAAGAGAACAGAGGGGTTATTCAGTTATGTTTTTACAGAATGATTTCTTTATTATGAGAGAGTTATTGAGATAATGTCCGTCACAATGTGTGCGAGAATGCCACGGAATAGATGCGTAGTTTGGCTTATAGTCTAGATTTTCCTGTATTGATAAATCATATTTGTAACTTTAGTTCATTGAATGAAATTAAGTCTGTTTCCATAAAATAAAAAAAAATAAAAAAAGCACCACAAGAAAAACGAATATTTGTGACCATTTGTTTGTAACGAAAACAGACTCATCTTATCTGGAAATAGTCATTTTACTAGAAATAACTGGTCGTAAATAAGTAATTTTCTTATAGTGCAATATTAATATTCAACATTAATATATTGCATGGCTGGGGAAAAAAACTATTTTATTTGCAAGCCAAATTAACCGCTTAATATTGAGGAAAAAAAAAAACATAAAACAAGAGGCCGGTGCAAAAAGGTATATATAGTTCACAATTATACGCATGAGCTTCTACCTTTTAAGATGATATCTTTAATTATAAAGGTTGCATTAATAGGGCTATCTCCAAATTTCAAGATTAAATTATAAGATCGGGCCATGCATTTATCTTTACCACTTTAAGGCTTTTACGTTCGAATTGTCGATCCCTTTAAAGAGTATTTTGTATGTTTATACATATAAATATCTATGAGATATTACAAGGAGATATATATATATCTATTAATTATATAAAAGCCAAGTTTTAATTGCTGACTTGGCCTTCTCCCCGCAATATTCGGCTATCGGGTTTCAGACTTCTAATTAAAACCTCACAATACGGAATTGAATCAAGGGGAACCCGACTTGGCATGAAGCGGTGGTTTGAAATGATGAAGGGTAGCAGTTGATTATTTGCAGTTAAAAGAACCAAGCGGTGGTGTTTTTTTCAAAGTTCCAAACCGTGCTATCTATTGCTATTGTTTCATTATAACCGACGCTTTGCAAATGAGGTAGCACCGAAAACAACAGAAAATAAAGAAAAATTACAAATTCTGAAGTGGTGCAAAATGCTAATGAGGTAGCACCGAAAACAACACAGAAAATAAGGAAAAATTACAAATTCTGAAGCGGTGCAAAATGGCCGCTAAAAAAAAGGGGAAGCAGTTTTCTGCTTTTCTAAAAGAAACCGTAGAAGAAGTTTTCATTCAATCTTTCTGTTGAAAATTATCTTCTATTCTTGCACTTTCTTCTTCTTCTCTCTCTCTCACAAATAAAGTGAGGCCAGGCCACTGTACTTTCTGCATTCAACTGCTTCTCTGGTGTGTAGGTGCTGAAGTTCAAAGGAAAATAAAATAGGTGAGTCTGACTTGCTTTTGTGTGTTTATGGTATATACAGTCTTTCTATGTATTACACATGTTTGTTCATAATCCTAAGAATTGAAGTAACTGATACAATAAATGAATCATAAAACTTAAAAACTTCTGGAAATTCAGAAAAGCTTCCAAGTTTGAGGTTTGGTGGTTTGAAAAGAAGCAAAATGATCGATCTAAACAATCTAAACATTGTTTAAACATAAACAAACAAAACACTGTGTACTT